>JAPKLW010000665.1:74072-153110 GCA_026898455.1 Plectranthus barbatus
TCCTAGGAATATTGTTATTAATTCGTACATTATAGTTTAATTACAACATTAATGTAAACAAATTAGCAAGATTTTAACCAAATTGGCATGGAACTCGTCCAATTGGGATGGAATTCGTCCCAATTGAGTTGGATGTCGCTAATTTTGGGATGGACCTCGGCCGAATTGATTAATAATAGTTTAAATCCGGATGGAATGTTGTAAATTGGGATGGAACTCGTCCCAATTGCGATGGAACTCGATAAATTGGTGTGGAACTCGGCTAAATAATCTATATTTTGTACAATTTCGTTCATGAATTGTTGTTACTGACATGTCTCATCACTCTTGCATGCCTATTTTATCTTTTCAGTAAATAAATGCTGAAATATTTCAGATTCACGTGAAAGTGAAACTCTGCAAAGTTTCTCATATAATGCATGTGACTCTTACACTTTTGTCTACCAAACCATTTACTATTCCTAAAATGTGTATGGAACTCGATAAATTAAAATGGGATGGAATTCGCTATTAAATAACATGATATGTAACTCTGTCAAATTGTATGGAACTCGACAAATTAAAATGGAACTCGGCGAATTGGGATGGAATTTGGCCAAAATTGATCAAAATAATTCACTTGCAAGTCATTGACATATCACATCACTCTGTGCAAATTTAACTTTTCAGTGAATAAATACACCCATTTATCGACCAAGTAGATTGTTCAAATTCATTCCACTAGTCCCTTCTATTTAAATTCACTTCACTTCATTTCATTCGAAAAACATAACAACTACAAATGACTATTCTCTTGCTCTTTTTAAAATTTTTATTCGAAGCATATATCGCCCTTATTTCTTTTGATTCCAATCAATTAGAAGAGGATTTTTCCTACGTCAAACAATCCGGAAGAGGATTTTTCCTACGTCACATATAGTTAAAATCCTTCATCCGGATTCCTTGACATCTTTCTCCTTTTTCCCAAAACCGGAAATAAGGAAAGCCACCAAAAGAGGGTTTCAACCGATCAACCCTTGCTTCTCCGTTACGGGAAAAGAGATGAAAGAGATGAAGGAGACCCAGCGGCACTGCTATCTCCTCCCCGGAAGAGGATTTTTCCTACGTCACATGGAGTAGCGATCACGTTATGGAGATATAACCTCCGCGTCCGCTTCTTCGTTTCTGGAAAAGACATCAAGGTGAAGGAACAAATACAACGTCTCCTTCACTAGCTCGGTGTTTTCTATCAAAATGTGTATCAAATTGTGTAATATTTTAGAAAATTATTAATAAAAATTGTGAGTTTGTTTGTAATTTATTGCTTCAAATTTTGTAGCAAATTGTTTTATTATTTACGTAAATTCAATTGGGAGTGTGCTTGAATTTACGATGTTAAACATTTATAATCTTATACAAAACAAAATAATACGCATAGATGGATGTTGCCATGTTGTTCTTCATTAAGTCAATATCATTGGGATGGAACTCGCCCAAATGGGATGGACCTTAACAAATTTCGTATGGAATTCGCCAATTTTGGATGGAACTTCTCAATTTCGAATGTAACTCGCCGATTTTGGATGGAACTCGCCAAAAATTGGGATGGAACTCGCAGATTACGGATGGAACTCGCTATTTAATTAAACAAATGGAAATCTGTTAAATTGGATGGAACTCGCCGATTGCGGATGGAACTCGCCGATTGTGGATGGAACTCGGCCAAATGATATGGAACTGGCTCAAATTTAATTCACATGCATGCAAACACATGCAATTCGACTTTATTGCGGAGTTGGAATAAATATCACATGTATTTCTGAATTTAATAGTACAAAGCTGCTAAAATATTACTATTGAAAGTCTGCTTTTTATCCTGCCAAAATTCAATTTGACTTTATTCAATTGAATAAAGCCAACATTTGCGGGGTTGGAAGAAATTTCACATGTATTTCAGAATTTAATAGTACAAAGATGCAGAAATATTACTATTACAATTATTCAAACTTACTATTCATGACTGAAAACATTTTGTCGCAAGTGAAACACTCATTCAATTTGAAACACTCTCTCATGCTGTGTAATACTCATTCTCAGAAAACTCTCTCAAAAATCAAACACAATCAAACACGCTTTCTCAAAAAATATGGCAAATTTTAGTTCTATCATTTTGCATTACAATGATCAATGGGACAATGCATACAACTACATCGGCGGAGAAGAACGAGTTATCATGATATCCACTGATGATATCACGATAGAAGGTCTCCAAAGAAATGTTCAATACATCCTAGATGCTCATGCCATGGTGGGTTCTTACACCCTTTATTATCTAACTGAAACAAGAAGTGGGAGGACGGTTCCTTCAGTGTTGGCTACGGATACACACCTTCAACGGCTTTGTAACATGTTTTGGGAGCCGAAGCTTTATTTAGTGATGAACATGCAAACAAATGAAGCTGCTGGAAGCTCTCGTCGACAACCATCTCCGTACAGGCCATATATGGCTTCATTGAGCCCACAGCCGCACAACCCTTATAGTCCAACACCAGAAGAACTACATCGTTTTTCTACAACCATGATGTTTGGAGAAGGAAGCAGTGGAAGTCGAAGTTCTCCCGTCCCCGATTTAAACTACACTGCACCAGAAAAAGATATTGATGATGATGGCAACCATGATGGTGGTGATGATGGTGATGATCATGAAGACGGTGCCAACACACAAAATCCGAATGTAGTTGTCCATTCAGATGATGACGATGAAGCTGAATTCGATACGGAATCATCTGAGGGTGATGAACGCCACAATTACAATGCTTCGTTATTCAATTGCACAATTGAAGATTTCACAGCTTGGGTCCGAGAACAAGGTGGTATAGGTGCCATTGTATCAAGCCTGGTCCCGACTCAGCCTTTACCGGCTGAAACAGTTGATGTCCTAAGTCAACAAATGAACAACTGGTTATTGCCGATAATTCCAGTAGATACATCTGACGTACCTATATCACGAGATGTTCAAGCAGTATTGGACGAGGAATTGCAAAAAGGATCATTGTTTTGGTCTAAAGAAGACTTGTATGTGGCTGTCGGACTTTGGCACATGGAGCATCAAGTTGAGTTTAAAGTGTCGCGATCTACCAAAACTCGGGTGGAATATAGTTGCAGCCGCAGTGATAACTGTTCGTTCATGATTCGAGCCGCTAATTCAGATGGATGTTGGATTGTATACAAATTCTGCTAGAATCATACTTGTGTTACAAGTATGGACAACATCCGAAGCAGAACTATACGTTCGAAGGCTATCTCTGCATATTTTGCACGGAGAATGCGCAGACAAGGATCGATCATGAAACCGCGAGATATAATGGCGGAGCTGCAACATAATTTCGGAATTAAGGTGAGCTACAACAATGCACTACGAGCTCGAAATGGAGCCATAGCTATGATATATGGTGGCTTAGAGGATTCTTTCAACTTGCTGCCGAAATATTTTTATGTTCTCGAACAGCACAATCCCGGCGCCATTACCGATCTTAATATCGGCGAAGATGGACGACTACGACAGTTTTTTGTTTGTTTGGGTGTGTCGCGTGCAGCATTCTCAACTTTATTACGGCAAGTGATTGTCGTTGATGCCACACACCTCAAGGGCAGAAATAAAGGTGTGCTATTGGTTGCTGTAACCAAAGACGGCAACGAGCAGATATTTCCTCTGGCAATTGGATTTGCACCGATCGAGAATGATGAGAGCTGGACTTGGTTTATGTCCCGGATCCGGATGGCTTTAAATTCTGATGAGCATTTGCTGATTGTTTCAGATCAACACATCAGCATAGCAAACGCAGTAACTACGGTTTATCCAGAGGCAATACACACTTTGTGTTGTTACCATATCCAGAGCAAGTTGACAACCTTCACTGCTCCAATTGTGAGATTATACCATAAGGCAGCCTATGCTTACCGTCCTATAATCTATCAGAAGGCAATTGACCAGATTGCATAATATTGCCCGGCAGCTTACGACAAACTCATGATGCTCGGACCGGCAAAGTGGGCAAGGTCAAAATGCCCAGTTCGCCGATATAGCTTCATGACATCGAATGCAGCCGAAGTATTCAACTCCCGACTGTTAGATGCTAGACGTCTGCCCATCTGTTCCGTTGTCGAGCTATATAGGCACGTTGTAGAAAAATGGTTTGACGAAAGGCGTGCTAAGGCGTTTGCAAGAATCGAAGAGTTGACTGAGGAATGCGTGGCCAAAATGACTCCAATGGTGGAGCTCTCACACAAATACTCTGTTGTGGCTATTAGTGATGATCAATTTAAAGTCAGCCTCAAAGATACAACGTGGAAGGTTGATCTCCAAGACAACTTGTGCGACTGTCGTGAATTTTAGCTGGATCTTATTCCATGCTCGCATGCTATTGCCGCAATTCGGTTAGTAAATATATAAATAATCATTCTTTAATTATAATGTTCACTACTTAATCTTTGTTGTTGACACAGCTTCAAGGGTACAAGTGTATATGACTACGTTTGGTCATTCTACAAGACATCGAATTGGCAAGAAATATATGGAGGGGTCATACACCCACTGCCTCCCAAAGATGAGTGGATTGTATCACCAGAAGCACAAACTTGTGTTGTTTTGCCGCCGATTGTGAATCGGCAAGCCGGTCGACCCAGAAATAGTCGTCGTCCTTCAGGAGCAGAGGCAGGACAAACATCAACTTCTAGACGACGAGCTCCAAAGAAATGCAGTATATGTGGATCTACAAGTCACACGAAACGTGGCTGTCCAGAAAGAGTACCGCCTAATTAATTTGTTTGGTTTTTAGGAATTAAATTGCCTCATGTATTGTAGTATGTTCGATTTAGTTGTCTTAAATTTGAGGACATGAAATTCCGTTCAAAGTGCTTGTGATTCCCATAATTTATATTTTATGTGCTTAGCTTTTCAATTTTAAATAAGAACAATTTTACATGATTTATATTATTTGAGAATCGCAACATGTAATGTAATGTAATTTTCAAAGATCCCACACGAAAATGTATATAAAATGGACTTCCAACCGATTTTTCTTGAATTCCATCTCATTTAAGCGACTTCCATCTGATTTAATCCGAATTCCATACGAATTACATACGAATTCCATATGAATTTCCAGACGAATTCCATACGGAATTCCACAGCCGAATTCCAGCTATAATGGCCGACTTCCATCCGAATTTAATTAATTCCAGCCCAATTCGAACCGAGTTCCATCCCATTTTCAAAGGCGAAGTCCGACGCACTATGTTTATTAATATTTTAGTGAAACCCTAAATGGATAATAATAAAATAAACAAACAGTTGTAATTTTCGCACAAAACGATAAAAATGATTGGATGATTGAGACATTGTTGACAGAGAAAGTACACTTTTGCTATTTTGTGAAGTTTTTCATAAGGGTTGCTATTAGGTGAATGTGTTTTATAACTTTTGCTATTTAAAATTATTCCCTCTTTAATATATAGATGTATAATGTATATATACTTATGTAAAATCTGTGTACATCTATACTATATACTAAAAGGGAAACGAAAATTACTGTTCCAAAAGCGGCAAAACTTCCGCCAAAAAAATAAAAAGCATGCAAATCCATTCAATTAAAATTTATGTGCCAGTTATTTCAAAAAAAATAAAAATATTTATGTGCCAGTGTGCGTAAAAAATGGTGTCCAATTTTTCAAAAAGTCAAATCAATCTATCCCATCACCATAATTTCAAGTTCAAGTCTATTTTTCAAATATTTTCATCCCAACATTAAAAATATAATTTTTTTAAAATATTGAACCAACTCATTTTAGAGAATAATCATAATTTTAAATTTTTGGACCCCTAAAAAAAGGAAATGTGGGTAGGGTAGAGCTCGGCAGAGGGTCATATGATATAAAAGAGTAATAAGCATATAAAATTTTGTAAAAAAAATTATTTATAATCATCATAAAGAAGTGTATTAAAAAAAGAATGGAGTAACTCAGACATTTTGATTCTCAATCATTTTAATGAATATTCAATTTTATGATTAAATAATTTTGTTATTACCTAAAATCCAGTATTTCGAATTGCATTTTATGAACATGCATTAATTACTAAAAGTTATCAACTTCATAATTTTATTTTATGTTATTCTAATTTTAAAAATTCAACTATTATCTTGCTCATTTTTCATTATATTTTGTAAATAAATATTTACAAAATATTAAACTTTGAGTTAGCAAATTTAGTTAAGGTTATCTATTTTAAGATGAAAATAGACGAAATAAAACAATAAAACCATAAAACAGAATTATATAAAAATAAACAAAATATTATAAGTATGATTCATGCTTTCTCAATTATTAACACGTCAACATAAATTTTGTTAATTCAATTTTGGTCCATTCAGTTTGACAATTTTATAAGTATAATTCTTGCTCTTAAGTCTTAAAAGTTTTGGGTCAATTATTCTTTATTAGTTTATATATATAATTTGATGTATAAATAATAAAACACATCTTAAATATTTATTGATGAATATGAATTAAAGAATTTTTTAAGAAAATCACTAAAATAATTTATTTTTTTACATCATAAACTAGATCAATCATTTTTATAAAATATACAATAATAACAAAAATATTTATGTTACTTTTCAAGAAAAATATCACATCATCATTAAGTTGAATTTGGCTCCAAATCTGCGCTACTGCACGAGAGAGTCCCCGACAATGGGTTGGAGCTATAGATGATGAATTATCAAAATTAGCATCCTCAATCATCACAATTTGATGTTGAAAAAAAATATTCATCTCTGATCATGCAAATCTTCAAGTTTTCGAAATAAAAGAAAGAAGAGGAGAGAGATGATGAAATAAGAGGCTAGAGATTGCGTGTAAAAGAAAAATAAAATGTAAGTTAATGTTACAATTTTCAAGTAAATGGAGTGGTATAAACAAGATAGTCTACAAAGATTGCAACAGAGGATAAAAGATACTCTGTCATTTGGTAAATTGTTTATTTTCCCTTTTTGTTTTACCCATTTAATTGTAAATTTTATTTAATTTATTTTTCAAGTTAAGTAATTTTCAATTGTTATGATTGTAACAAAAGAATACAAATGGTTGATTATTTTGAGTTTATTTTTAATTATTTTTATTCTCTTAAGATTTTATTTATTTAATTATGAAAATAACTAAAAAGTAAAAGGCATGACAGCTGTAACTATGCAGGCGAGCGGCAGTGCAACATAGAAAATGGTGACAAAGTAGAAACATACCGTCTTTATATTTTAAATTAATGCAACCCAAATATAAATTTGAAATTCAAATTTTCAGAGCTACAACGCACAAGTCAGTGAAAATAGAATGCAAGATGCAATTTATATTAAAGAAATTTGGATTGCTTATCTACCCAAGTCAAAAGAAAATATTTTTACTAAAACTTTTTCCTACTGTGTGTCTGTGTCTGCTTTAATAAAAGGTAAGCTACAACCTACTATTGCAGCTTTTAAAATTTACATTTCCAAGAATTATTTTGAATTCAAATATTTAAGTTTGTAGACATTTTTCATCTATAAATACACTTATTTTGCTTATCAGTGCTGAACTCGACTCGGGCAAACGAAAATTATACGACTTGATACACTACTGTGTAACCAAGAGCCCTTGCCGAAGAGTTTTTATTTTCACCAAAGGTCACCCTACAGTTTTGCCAGACTCACAGTGACTTTGAGGGCATACTTCAACCGCTGGTGGAATCAATGGTTTGCTGGCCACGATTGTTCGGCAGGTGGTGGTGCGATGGCCGGGCAAGGATCTGAATGGTAATGGCTGCACTAGCGGAAGACATACGATGATGAGATTGTCGTTCAGGCATGCGGTAGACAACGACTGAAGGTTGAGTCTGCAGCTATCATATCATAACTGGTCACCTCTCCCAATCGACAGAGCAGTTCCAGTGCCTATTGCTACAAGCCCCATTCCCATTCAATCTCTCTCCCTCAAGGCTCACTCAATTGTCTCAGGCAATGACGGCGATGAATAATATCAAACATTATTAGAAAAAGATGGGTTGCGTATCTTTGAGTTATTTAAAATCTCATCGTTGGGGTGAGCTTTGGTAAATTTGTGAGGCAGTTTCTTTAAGGTTTCTGGAAGCTGAGTTGGCATTTTGTTGGAAACAATAATGAAAGAGAAACTCAATTTGCCATTTTAATTTGTGAAATAGTACATAAATCTGCCGCCTTTGTAATATTTTGGTTGAATTTAATCCATATTTTCTTACATAATTTGTGATAAGTATTTTGGAATTTCTTTTCTGTTTACATGGTTGATAATGAGATTTATAATCACCTAAAACTGGTCGACGATGAGTACGAGTTTTAACTTATGCTCGGTAGAAAAAGGAGATAGGTTTTCTCTTACTATTTATTTCAAATTCATAATTTTATTTGTTTTAGTTATTTATTGAAGTTTTAGTTATTCCATAATTTGCTTTATCTTAAAATTTATTATATCTTCATTTAAAATAATTTTGTTAAAGTCACAATTCAAAATTTATGAGGCTTGAACTTTTGTAATTCTGTTTTAACTATTTTGTGGACAAAGCTGTTGGCTTAATTGGATAAAAATAGTAAATATACTCATTAATTTCCTCAAATTTATATTTTTATACTTGATATTATGTAAAATAATTTCACAAACCCTAAACCGTTCAGATCGATTTTTATATTTATATGTTAGATATAAACAAAAAATTAATAGAGAATTCGAAAACTAAAAACAGAGCATACATGTTGCAGCAATTTGGAGGATTGACTGTTGTTGGTTAAGATAGAGGAACTGAATTGTGATTGGATTTCATTAAATGAGATGCAGATTAATTTCTATGTAATTTTTAGTAAACACAATACAAAATTGCTCTTTGGGATAATAATTTATTACAATTTATTTGAATTTCATCATTTCTTTTATTGCACAATAATTTAACACACTTTTTAATTGTTGCATTCAATTGAACAAAATAAGCACTATCACATTAATTTGAAATATGTTGTAGATTCTTAAAATCTCATTGTAACCATTGTGAATAGTTTTGAATTATGAATAAAAAACACAAATTGCTTATAAAAGCGAGCAATATCAATTTTAGTAGACACATTGCTCATAATTTGTGCAATTCTAATTTTTAGATATGATCAATTATATGTTGCATCTTTTAAACTATTTTTTTAATAGGTTTACATCAATCTTAAATACACACCCACTCACACCCAAATATCCCTGGGAAGGTTCGACATCTGAGAAAACTTGCCATCGCAGAGCAATTTTTTTATTATTTACAATATTAATGATTATAATTTTGAGCGTAATTGTAATATAATTATCTAAGAGTTTGACATTTGTTTATTTTTTTCAATTTCCTAAACATCTACAAAATATTTGAATTTCAGTAATATATATTTTCAGAACTCAAAAAGCTTTTCTTTTTCAAAACTAATTATTAGAATTGTAAACCAATAAATTAGAAGGTTTGGTGGAGTTAGGTGGTGTACTCAAATTGAGCAAGTACCAATAAAAAATTCACATCATTTGTAACAAAATAACTGCAATATTGTATGTAAAACCAAATAATTATGTTTTAAACTTCTATATAGTAATTCAAACGGAGACTAGAAATGCAAGGGTCGACCGTCGTATAAAGTCGACCACCATATAAAGTGTGATATACTATAAATATTACAATTTTCATATTGTTACTGTACCAATAAAGTATGATTTTGTACCAAAAATCAATAATTTTAATATTTTTTCGATATGATATATTCGATATTTCAGCATTTTTCTCCATTCCAAATTAAAGAATCCAATGTATTTACCTTAAATATTATATTAAAAGAAATCTTACAAATCTAAAATACAAAGTTTTTCATCAGAATGGTATAATTCTTTAAATTTTTTCAATTTATATATCATGAATATATTATTGATTTAATTATATAATATATCCGTGCAACGCACGGTTACAATACTAGTACACCACAGAAAACGGCTACGGGAATTTGAAAAATCAAAGCAAAAACATGGAGTCTTATTCCACCTCACTTTCCCTAAAAAAAACTCTAATTTCTAGGCTTCATCACCACCGCGTAATGCTTCAGTATCCGGGTGGCGAACTGCCCGTTGTTCTCGGCTGTGTCGATCTTCGACACCCCCGGCGGCGGCAGAAGGTCGAAATTCTGCACTAGTCTGCCCAGAGTGATGCCTAAAACGGGCATCGCCAGTACGATTCCCGGGCAGCTCCGGCGACCCACTCCGAAAGGGATGTATTTCAGATCATTTCCCGTAGCTTCAACCTTAGACTCCTCTTCCAAGAATCTCTCGGGCCGGAATTCTTCGGGCTTTTCCCAATTTGCGGGGTCGTTTGCTAGCCACCAGGCGTTGACGAAGACCCGGCTCTGGGCCGGGATGTCGTAGCCTCCCAGCTTGGCTTGCTGGAGGTTCATGTGGGGAAGTAAGCAAGGCACCACCATTCTTCGACGAAGGGTTTCCTTGATCACGGCTTGCAGGTATGGTAGTTTGAGGGTATCGGGCTCCCTCACTTGTTCCGGGCCGAGGACGGTGTCTATCTCGGCCCGGAGTTTGTCCTGGATTTCGGGGTTGTTGATGAGTTCCGCAATCGCCCATTCTAGTGCCCAAACAGTCGTCTCTATTGCTGCTCATTTTCATAAAAGTAATTCAAAGAGTTTTTTAGGTGGTTATCTGTTATTATAATTTTTTTCTTATATTTTAGACATTCAAGTATGTTAATAAATAAAGTAATAAGTATGATGAATATTCACCTAAATATTCTAAAGTTTAACTATGTGAATATAAATACCCAACAAACAAAGTTTAATCATTCAAAATAAGCAACCATCCAAAAGGATTTCAATGTTAAGTTTTAATATTTTAAAATCCTCATAAACCCGAGTAGTCCCTCCATCCAGCTCATCCAGACTGAGTGCTTCCGACCAAAAAAATTCTCACCAATTATAAGTTTTTCAACTCGACCAGGGCCGCTATATATTGATTCTAATTAACATTAATATGTATGCATATTGTATGTATGTATGTACCTGCAACATTCATATTCTCAACAATGTAAAGGAGATTGTCTTCATTGATCTCTCCATTCTTTTGAGCTTCAAGAAAGTGATCAACCCCACATTTCAAGCCTTTATTGGGAGTCCCTTTTGTGGAAGCAAGATTCCTGCAATTAATTAGTAGGAATATATGAATAAGATGATGAACAAAACTATATGTTAAGAATATTGTACTTACTTTCTCTCTTGAAGAAGTGTGTCTTTGTACAAATTCAATCTCCTCCTAGTCACCTCCTTGCATACATTCAAGTAGCCTCTCAAAAACGGCCTCAAGAATGGAATAAAATCACCAAAATTGTACCCCAAATTCTGCCCCAGCCTACTCCTCTCAGCATTCACACTCTTGATCTTCACATACAAAGGATCCTCCTCACTCTCAAATCTCTTATCAAACATGATCTTGTACACGTTGTTGTAAATCATGAGCTCCAATCTCTTCCTCAGCACCACCCCTCCTGCCGTCGCCTCCGCATTCCTCCGCACGTCCTCCACCACCGCCGCCGCCTCCGCCTCCCAGTCCCCGCTGTACTGCTGCACCACCTTGTTGGTGAAGAAGGGCACCGTCACGATCCGCCGCATCTTCCTCCAGTGGTCCCCGTACTCGGTGAAGATCATGTCCTGCCCCTTCCCGGTGAAGATGTCGAACACGATGTTTCTTGATCGGGAGCCGAACTCCACGCCCTGCGTCAGCAGCACCTGCTTCGCGAGCTCCGGAGACGACACGACGGTGATTTCGCGCTGCCCCATGCGGAGGAGGAATAGCTCGCCGAATTTCTCGGCGAACTTTGTGAAGTCGTGGTGGTCGAATCTGTTGCCGACTTGCAGCCAGCTTCCGAATATAGGAAGGGTGAAAGGACCCGGTGGGGTGTCAGGGGCGGAGGCAGACTTCAAGTTCCGGGGGGGCTCGACTATGTTCCGGGGGGGCTCGACTATATCACGATTGGATCGAGTCTTATAAATTTTTAGAAATATAACTAAA
Organism: Plectranthus barbatus; assembly: GCA_026898455.1. Taxonomy (NCBI): domain Eukaryota; kingdom Viridiplantae; phylum Streptophyta; class Magnoliopsida; order Lamiales; family Lamiaceae; genus Plectranthus; species Plectranthus barbatus. The sequence continues at coordinate 86,199 of JAPKLW010000665.1, forward strand.
AAAAAAAAAAAATTTCGACCGCCGGGGGGTCGGCAGCCCCCCCAGCCCAAGGCTGCCGCCGCCCCTGTGGGGTGTTGAGGCGCCTGCGGCGTAGCTTTGATATCACCACCGCTGCAGCTGCGGCGGCGACGAGGCTGAGGAGGAGTTTCTTGAGTAGGAGAAGATCCATTTTTGGAGAAAGAAAGGGTTGGTTGTGGTGATGGTGTTCTTAGTTGATTACAAGATGGTATATATATATAGGTGTTTGCATGGAGTGTATTAATTTTTTATATTTTTATTTGAGTTTATATATCACGATGCTTGGTTCTTTCTCAAAAAGAAAATATTTTGTGTAATTTTAAGTAGTAATTCATTGTAATCATTTTATTTTCTCTAAAGCAAATTGGCATATTAAAATTTTGATAAAAATAAAATGAAAATAATATTGTAATGATTAAAAATGATGTTACAATAAAGAATTGGAGTAAAATAAAGTTAAAGAAAAGAATGTTTTCGGAAAAGGGTGTGGATCATGGCATATTCTATAGCATGGAAAATGGCTTAATATATAAAATAGGTCAGCCAACAAGGCTCATGCATTTTACAATTTTGGCAAGTAATTAATCATGACTCCATTCGGCATTCGGCTATCTTATAGACGACTATAATCCAACTATTTAATAAAATATTAATTTTTTATATTATTTTATAACCTATAATTTAATATTATTTACATCTGATCAATAACCTCAATTCAACTTAATTTTTGAGTTAAAATATTAATTAATTTAATTTATTTATTTCTCTCTTATAATATAATATAAGAATTGGAAAATACTTTAAAATCATACTAAAATAAATAAATTATTAGCATATGAACTAAAAATCATATATTCTAATCTCTATTTATAAAAATATTAATTTTATGAATCTAAATATATTTTAATAGTTATTTAAATTATATAAAATATTAAATTGTAATAAAAAAATGTTTTGTGCAGCAAAATTGGAGGTCGCTCATAATCTGTCGGTCGTCCTTGGTCATTAAGAAGTCACAATTTTTTTTTAATTTACCTTCTGTTGTCGTTTCTCGTCATTTCTCGTGACCAGCCATGGCCACAGTAAAGATAGTCATATGCTTTTTAATTAACACTTAGGAGTAGATTTATGTTGTATAACATTTCACTCGGTTTAATTATATTGCCTAGTTTAATCTTGTACATTATAACAATAATAATTTATTTAAATAAATTCTCAACATTATATTTATTTAAGAGTGTATTTATGTTAGAAACTAAGTTTCAGTTCCCTCCTTAATTTTGATGTTTTGATATGTCAAAACTTACTTTAGCACTAAGTTTCTAGAGTTCTAAAATGTAATTCATGTATAGGATTTGTAATAGAACTTAGGTGTTGAAGACCGAGCAAAGGAGATGCTCGAGGTTTAGAAGAAGTGTTCGTGCGTGAAAATTGATTTCACTAAGTATGGCCAATGCCTATACTGAGTTTGTGTACTCAGTATAGAGACTGTCATACTGACTTATAAGAAGTCAGTATGAGGGTTGCTCATACCGACTATGGAATTTCAAAATAGAGACCTGAGTTCGTAAGCACGTAGAACACAAGGCGAACCAAGCTTAGTCAGGCTTAAAGTCGTATGAATTCTAAGTAAAAGTCAGTACGAGCATGTCCATACTTGGATTTCTCGGACTGAAACCGAGTCTGACAAAAGCAGGCAGAAAGTACATGGAAGTACACCTTTTCAGAGCAGAGCAGGCCTACCAAAGAATGGCTGTGATTGGATGACATTCCTCTTGTCTCTAACGACTAGAATTATGTGTCTAACGGGTAGAAATTCAAACACCCAATGATGTTGTTATAACTAGCTCTACATTTCAAAGGTTACGAACCCACAAGCAAAGATAAGCATACACTCTGCCATTTTGTCTACTGAAAAGTTCTCTGATACTCCATGTTCTTAACACGAGACTTGAGTTTCCAACTCAAGTTAATCATTCCGTGCTTCTGTTTATAAGCACGAGGCTGAAGCTCTAAAGCTGAAGCTATACTTTGGTGAATATTATTTTCTTAAATAATATTCATAGCAGTCAGTGTTCTACTCTGGAACACTGATTCTCACGGGCATCTGCCGACTAAGCTGAGTTCTGGGAAGTGTAGGGATTTATCCGTGAACCGAATCACAAAATCCAAATAAGCCGGATCGATTTATGGTTTATTGTTCACAATACCAATTCACAAAACCCTAGCATGCTCCTAATTTAATGCCCGGATAATAGAAATTATTGTCATTCCATAGAGTTTGATCCGATCTTTCGCATTTGAATATCCAACTTTAATTCAACCGCGCGATTCGATTAAATCTGCGGAAACAAAAATTAGAAATCTAATTTCTAAATTCAATCGAAAATAAAGAAAAAAGAAAAGAAAGAATTTTGTTCTCCAGATCAGATCTTCAGGGCTGTATCCCAATGCTGTTCAGATCTGCTACTGGTGAGGATTCCACAGATCTGTAGTTGTGCAAGGCCAGAATCGAAATTCTCCTCCCTCTTGCACAGAAGCCGTCGCCCCCTCTCTCTCTGCCCTAGGGTTTCAACTGATTTGAATTGTGTTCAAAAATACCTTGGGTTTCTGAGAGAGAGAGAGATGTCTATTTATAGACTTAGGGTTTTAACCCTAACGAGCTGTTGGGCTCAATTCAGCATATATAATTGGGCTAGTCTTGGGACCTAATGCAAATAATAAAGTGGGCCTATAAATCAATTAATTCCCATGTCCACAACCCATGACACAATTAATTAATTAATATTAATTCTTTTTCACCACAAAATTAATACTGACCTACCCCTTTATTACCACGTTATGAGAACGGGCTGCATTAATTGAGAATCCCCATATTTAAGGTTACCGGATATTCATTAATTAATCGGAGCTTCTCTATCTACAATTAATTAATATTTTATTTTTCCTGAGTAGTACCACTCAATCCTTATCACTCGTGCCTGAACTTAATCAGACTGCAGGACTTTGGCACGATGAATGTCATTGAGCTCCTCAGGGAATGTCCCCATCCTATTACTCGGATATGGTTACCTAAACCCAGTCTCAGGCAGTACTACACGAACTGCTGTTACCCAAGATGCGGATATACGAGCAAGCTACTTAGGCTCTCCACCATGGCAAGTCAAAGCAACAGTCAATCCGTACAAACCCCTGAACCTTCGTTAGGGTTTGGACTCAACCAAGAACGAGATCTTGTATTCGCCGATGTTAGACAGTCGAATACATCTCACTACGGTCCATCAATACGCCACTCTTGCGTACCAGCTGTAGGGTTTGAGTCTACGTTGGACAACACGAGTTGTTATTAATGAATTTCTTGCCAAGGATCGTTCTTAGGATACCAGGAACAAATTTCAATTAAATAAACCATGCGATCCTATGCATGCTCTTACAAAATTAATTGCAGAGGATGAATTTAGAGAATACCTGATTTCACCGTTTGATCTACAGATCTAGATCGGAGCCAATAACGATGAAATAAATCTGAATCTGAATCTGAACACCGGCGATGAACAGTTGTTCCTACAGATCTGATCTTCTGATCTGTTCCCTTGCTTCTTGGAAATCTGGTGAAGATTATCTACCAAGTTGAATCCGAAATCTGGAAAAATCGATCAGTTTCTCCCTCTGGATAGCCGCCGCCGTCTCTCTCTAATTTCGTTCAATACTGAATGACCTCACTTGATCTGATAGAGAGAAGGCCTATATATAGTGTTAGGGTTTTGAGAAACCCTAACCCTAATGGGCTTGAGCAGTTCATGGGCCAGACCAGGGACCAGATGCAAATAATAAAGTGGGCCCTCTTTATTAATTAATGCTTCCTTGTTCAACCCAGAACATAATTAATTAATAAAACATTGTTTTAACCTTCACCACGGTAACAATGCTGACTCGCCCCTTTATTACCACGTTATTAGGAACGGGTTGCACCAAACTAACATGATCCACATATTTAAGGTTTTACACATTCATTAGTTAATTTGGCTTATGACAATCAACCACAATTAATTAATCTCTTGTTTCCTGAGTAATACCACTCACTCCTTTTCACTTATGCCTGAATTAAATAATTCAACCTGCAGGGTTTAGCATAATGAACCTTGTGAGCTCCTCAGGGAATGTCACCATCCTGAAACGGATATGCTTACCTAAACGTCCAGACTAAGCAGGCCACACACAAATAGCCAACACCCAAAATACAAGTATTAGAGTACATGTAAGACTCGCCACTCTAGTAAATCAAAGTGTGGTCAATCTGTGTGTGCCCCTTATCCTTCAGTTAGGTTTAAGATCATAGGAAGTATGTTAGGGATCTGGCTCATTCGTATGTCAATGAGAATGGCACATCCCACTGTTGATCCCATCAATACATAACCATGTACCGACACATCAAGTAGCTAGGATAAGCCCACTTATGAACCGATATGCCGCAGCTTAGACCGACAGCCTATCCAGGGACTGTCTCAGCTGTGATACTGTTTATATCTCGCTAGGTCAAACGACTCATATGATCCTCTGTGATCTCCTACACACCATATGGTCATCCCTATAGGCGAGATAATAGGATATTATGGTTCGTTGTATGTTTGTTTTATTAGACAGCGAGCATTGTTATGGCAACACAAATGAAGACCAGTGTACAAAATACTTAATCATATATGCTTTCAGTATATAATCCCAACACCAGCATGTCAAGTAACCAAGACGGACTACTTATTCCGACAATGCCGCAGCCATCCGGACAGATGTATCCTCATACGTTGTCTCGGCTGTGATCAGATTTATGTCTCACTAGGTCAAGTGATCATACTGTCTTTTGCGATCTACTACACGCCGTATGATCGTCTCTATCGGTGAGACAAGAGGATATCATTGTTACATACATGTAAGTTTGTTTGATAGATAGGAGAAATAAACCGTTGTATACTCATTGTAATAAATGCTTTATGTATACAAAACTCATCAGGAAGAACGTTTGAACATCCAACCTACCAGGAGGAAGGCTGCGAGGTCCGTCCTCACTTTATCCTGAAGACTAATTCCATAAGGGGTTCCTAGGCGGGTGACGACAGCAAACCGAATGACGGGGTGCCAACGGGCTATTTATAGATCATAAGGAGACTTGCAATCAAGCTTAGTGGATTTCTCGATTAATTTTGAAAGAGTGGAAGTTGGATTTTTAAGTCCGAATCACTATAATATCATGAGTCATTAACTTGTTTTCATTTAAGATTCAACATGCTTAGTTTTCACAAACTTACTTTGAAACCTTCAATACTTAGCCAAGTATTGAAGTGTATACTTGTGAAACTGACCTAAGATCTTTTTAAGCTTAAAACTTACTTTTTTAAACCCGAAACTGATTTTCAGTCAGTTTTGGAGAACAAGTGCAATCTATACTTACTTTTCGCTGCATATTACATTCTCTGATTTCGGGACCAACAATTTATAAATTATTAGAAAACAATAATATTAACTATGAAAATCGAACCATATAATTAAAACATCATGAAATAGTAACAAGGACCCTATAATTTTAACTATGAATTATTTTAATTGTATTATCTATTCGATGGTCCTCCAAAGATCATAAATTTCAGTGTTTGAAATTATATATTTAAGATATAAATAAATATAAAAACACCGTCTCAAATTTTGCAATATAATATATAATTTTTATATAAATAATCATACAAATGTTGTTTTATAAACACTTCAAAACATAATATTAAAATTCGAGATTTTATGTAGATGATTATATTAAAAATATGTTGGCCACACGCTATTAATATTGATTAATTCCTAACCATGTATTTTTATAATGATACAAATATAAAAAGGACAGAGGGGGAGAGGTAGGTTTGAGTTGAGGCGGCTCAAACAACTATCTACCATTCTACCATACACTTTTGAAAATCTTGCATCTCTTATTTCAATAGTTTGAGAACATTTAACATACACAACATACAATAATTGATGTAAAGAGTTAATAAAATTCTTTAATCTAACGAGTTTTTTAATATTAATTTTTAAAATAAGACAAATATACATCATCATAGGCCCTTCTCTCTTAGTTGAGGATTATGCCATTGTATTTCAAATGAAGATAAATCCCACCATCATAAAGTAACCATATTTGAATTGTATGAGAAATAGATGAAGAAATTATTAGAAGATATAGAAAGAGACACAAATATAAACATTACAACATTGCTTCATCCCTTCAATATTCATCACATCATCAAGAAATGTTTAAAACAAAAGAGATTAAAAAAAAAAGATTTTATAAACTTTTCAAAGTGATCTTGGCTTCAAAACAATGGTGGAGTGCTTCAAAATGTGCAGGCTGAACTGTCCACCTTTCTCCGAGGTATCGATCTTCGATTGCCCCGGTGGAGGCAGCAGCTCGAAGTTCTGGACGAGGCGGCCCAACGTGATGCCGAGTATAGGCAAGGCAAGAATGATTCCGGGGCAGCTCCTCCTCCCAACGCCGAAGGGGAGGTACCTGAAGTCATTGCCGTTGGCCTCCACTTTAGCCTCCTCTTCCAAGAACCTCTCGGGCCTGAACTCTTCAGGTTTCTTCCAGTGAGCGGGGTTGTTGGCCAACCACCAAGCATTCACCAAGATCTTGCTCTCGGCGGGGATGTCGTAGCCACCGAGCTTGGCGTCGTGGAGGTTCATGTGGGGCACCAAAAGTGGAATGGCCATTCGAAGACGAAGAGTTTCCTTGATGACGGCCTGAAGATAAGGGAGCTTATGCATATCGGGCTCTGTTATTTGGACTCCCGGGCCGAGCACGGTGTCGAGTTCTTCTCTCAGCTTCCTCTGGATCTCGGGGTGGTTCACTAGCTCAGCAATGCCCCATTCAATCGACCACAGGGTTGTTTCAATCGCTGCAGTTGGGAGAGACAAATATGTTGTCAATTTTCATAAATCACACTCTTAACAACTAATCTTTCTTTTATACCATGAAGAGAAGTCCTAATTCACATGAAAAAAGTGAAACTTACCAGCAACATTAATATTCTCAACAATGTAAAGAACATTATCCTCGTTGATCTCTCCCTTTTGCTGGGCTTCAATCATGTGATCAATTGCGCATTTTAGGCCATCCTTGTCGTTCGGCTTCGTGCTCACCAGCTTCCTGCAATAACAAACAATAACCTACCCATTACTATCCTCTATTTCCAAAGCCATGAAAGTTTAAACTCTATTGTTTATACAAGAGTTGTAGACAGACCAAGTACATAAAGCTAGGATGCATATATAGTTGAGGGCTACACTTTAGCAATAACTTTTCTTTCTTTCTTTTTTTTTTTTTTGGTTTAGGACTAAAGTGTTGTTGGTGCTCTCTAAATATCAAATTATACGATCAATTTCTAATCCTATTTAATTTTTTTTCATGATTTTGAATATATGATTTAATCCAGCACAGGGATCATGTTCATAATCCAAAAGTGGAGCAGCAGTTTTGAAGCAAAATCACAAACTAAAAAGAAACAGTTTTGGGGCAAGAATGAGAATGGGTGCGTTCCAATTTTTAACCATGATTGATTTATGGCAATAAAATAGTACTCCCTCTTCCTTAAAAGTAGCCTGAAATCTTAGCAAAAAAAGCCCCCCACCAAACATGAATGCAATAAGACATCGTTATCAGAGTAGATCAATGAAAGCCCCCACCACCACCAACATTAAAGCAATCATAAAAGGATGCACTTATAATCATTACTATTATCCTTAAGTTAGCTTTATTATGAGAATATAACTATAAAACAATTAATTTAATAATTAACAAATAATTTATATAAAAAAAACAGAGAGAAAAGGAAAGAGAAGCAGAACTTACTTTCTCTCATCAACGAAGTAGTCCTTGAACAACTGCAACCTCCTCTCCTTCACCTGCTGGCACATCTTAAGGTAGCCTCTCAAGAAAGGCCTCAAAATTGGGATGAAATCGCCGTAGTTGTACTCGAAGCTCTGCGCCAAACGGCTCCTCTCCCCATTCAACGCCTTCAATTTCACAAACAACGGATCATCCTCGCTCTCGAACCTTCTGTCGAACATAATCCGATACATATTGTTGTACATCATCAGCTGCAGCCGCCGCCTCAACACGATCCCGTTCGTCGCCGCCTCAGGGTTCTTCTTCACGTCATCCACCACAGCGGCGGCCTCCGCCTCCCACCCGTAGCGGTACTGCTGCACAACCTTGTTGGTGAAGAACGGCACCGTCATGATCCGCCGCATCTTGCGCCAGTGCTCGCCGTAAACGGTGAACACCATGTCCTGCCCCTTTCCTGTGAAAATGTCGAACACCACGTTGCGAGTGCGGGAGCCAAACTCGACCCCCTGCGTGTGGAGGACCTCCTTCGCGTAGTCTGGCGACGAGACGACGACGAGGTTGCGCTGCCCCATGCGGAGGAGAAAGATGTCGCCGAACTTCTTGGCGTATTCTGTGAGGTTACGATGGTTGAGGTCGTCGCCTACTTGCAGCCAGTTGCCGAAGATCGGGACCGGAATCGGCCCCGGCGGTAGCTTGAACTTCCTGCCGCGGAGCTTCGACACCACGGCGGCGACGACAATAGCGAAGAAGATGCCGAGGAGCGACTTCTCGAGGAGGAGAAGATCCATTTTCTCGGGCGGTGAAGGTTTGGCAGCGGTGGTGGTTGTGGAACTGCTCTGTTAAAGCTATGTCGGGGGAGATTGGGGATTTATAGCGTGTGGCGGGGTTAGGTGGGCGGGGATGAGAGATGGGGCCGGATGGGGACGGGGTGGGGTTTTGACGGCGTGAGATAACGGCAGTTGTGGTAAGTGCAGGTGGTGAAGGAGGAAAGAGTCGGGGTAGGTGGCGAGTTAGGTGAGCCACCTATCAATGTGATTTTCTGGGATTTGCAGTTGGCCCCTGATTTTTCTATTAATTATACAATCAGCTCTAATGTGATTTGGGCACTTACTTAAGTTAAATCATAGTATATAAAATTCGCGTATAATTATCATTCTTGAGAAAGTTAGCTAAATTATTTTTTTCTACACTTCTAGATTTGAGTAATTACCATAAGCGGATATTTAATTGCAAAATAGATTAATTTAAATTATTTTCAATAATGTAGTCTAAATTATTTAGAGCACTGGGCAATATTATGTAAGTTTTTACACTATAATAATAAATTTATAATCTTCCCATACAAATAAATAATGGATAAGTGACAAAATATAAGTATTTAAATGAAAAACTGAATTTGTAAATTCGTAATGGAATTTTGCTTCTGGCATCATTTTTTTTTCGCCTCCCAAATTCTGCCTAATTTGTGCTCCATACGACAATGCCCTCGTGTCAAAAAATAAATTAACTAATTCATTAAATTTGTTAACATATAGTTCATATCAAGTGTTAAAATAAATTTATTAATACTTTTAATATGGGATCTCAATTCTATTGATCTTCAGTTATTTTGATTCTACATTATTTTAAGAGCAACTAATATTTTTTAAAATCATAGTTAATAATTTTTGGAATCATAAAAAATATTTTTAATGTGTTAATTATCATCAACATCCAAAGAAATATTATTTATGGTTGATGAAAATAATCACTTTAGACATTTAAACATGAACACGTAAGATCATCTAGTTAACTGTAAATTGAATTATTATTGAATTATACGATATATTTCACATTGATAAATAAATTTATTGGAATCACAATTATTTTACTACAATTAATACAACCACTTTATTACTAAACGTGTTACTCTTGCCCTCGATAAATCTGAACCTCAAAAACTTGCGACAACTAACAGTCCACGACGACGAAATAGCCGTGCGTATCAACCAAACACCACGCTTGCGTAATAATACACAAATATTTATTTATTAAATTGGACAAATATATAAACTTCACTTATATTTCTAAGACATAAGTGCGAGAATTCATTCCGAGTAGTGATCGTCGGTATAAATAAATACGGATAATTTGTAGTTTTTCTTAAAATCGTCATTAGTTCATCGAAGGATGACATAAATGATCGGACTCATTAGAATGGAAGGATACCTACGCTATGCAAATGTAATTGTATAGTTGATGAGAGTTTAAGAGTGAGATTTATTAATACTCAGTTTCAGCTATGCACATATCAAAAATATCCAAAATATTATAGTGCTTTAAGAAATACTCACTGCCGAAATATGACAATTTTCAAAAGTAAAATTCGGTTATTTTCACAAAAAAACATGTTGATGAAAATTAAAAAGTGTCGATCAATTTTTTTCCTTTATTGTAATGTGAATCCGAACTTAAATTTTTAAAAATATAATAAACATTTAAAAAAAATTAAAATAAAACGGTGGTCGATGCCACGTGTGGGTCGGCGCCAGTGTTACAACATCGACCACCGACACCGACCAACGTGGCATAACTAAAAAAATTCAAAATTACAGCCACATTGGTCAATGCTTGCGACACCGACTGACGTGGCAACGAGCCACGTAGGTCGGTGTCTTATACATGACATCGACCCGGCACCGACCGGTCCCCACTTTAAAAAAAATACAAAATGGTCCCAGATTTTTATTTCTTCCCATTCCTTTCGACCTTGACTCAGACGGCGACTTGTCGTGCAAAAAATCCCCATTCACGGTCGGCATCACAAATCGACCAACACTTCGTATATATTCCGCACCAATGGCCGCCCATAATGAGGTAAACATTTTCAACAATTTTCATTCATTTTTAACCGATTAATCTTGTTATTTTTCATTAATTTTTTTGTTGTGCAACTTGCGAAAATTATGTATGAATTTGTATAAATTTCATGGAGTTGTTTGAGTTGTGTTGAACAATATGTTATTATTTAGTTGATTGATAATTGGTGATATATTCTTGGCTAAATTTGGTAAAAAACGAATTGGGGAAAAAATTAGGGCAAAAATTTTATAATTTAGATTTAGTTTGATTGATTAATTTAGGTACCTAAATATAATTGATGATATAAGCTTGGCAAAATTAGGTCAAAATCGATTGGTGCAAAAAAAATTAGGGCTAAAAAAGTTAGTGTTAAATTATGATTTGGGGAAAATTATGTTATTAGTACCTAATTAGGAAAAATTATTAAAATATGGCTAAATTAATTTTAAATTAATATTTTAATGTCAATTAGGGATAATTGAAACCTTAGATTTTATTTTAGGTTCTATTAGATGCTTATTTGGTTTTAATTAAATCAACTATGTTGTAGGTGTTTATTCTTGTATAATCTGGTCATATTTAATTAATTTATTGTAGATGCTTGATTAGTTTGAATTCGATCAAATTAAATTCATTTATTAATTTTCATGTTATTGTTTTATTAAATTAATTATGTTTGGATGCTTATTTAGGTATATATAGCTTTTATTAATTTAATTTATCGTAAAGTAATGGTAACAGAAACCGTTACACCGTGGTGTGAAACACCTAATTAAGTAATGCGTGTGATATGAGAGTATCATTGTATAACACGGGAGAATTCTGTGAACTACGATGGATAACCATAGTTATATTTAAAGTAATGATAACGGAAACCGTTACACCATGGTGTGAAACACCAATTTAACTAATGCGTGTGATATGAGAGTATTATTGTATAACACGAGAGAATTCCGTGAACTAATTAATTATACGTTGAATTAATTTTAATATTGATATTGCTACTGAATTATTTTGTTAATAATCATCTTAATTAAATTTGTGAAAAAATGAGATGAATTAAAATCTTTGGAATATTTGTAATTAATTATATGTTAAATTATATGTGTGGGTTGAGTGAATTAGGCCTGCTTTCCGTGGTTTAACCACAAAAGTGACGTTATCCACGAAGACCACAATATTGAAGGGTTGCATCTACCTTAAAGTCATTAGGGGGGGACGAGTTGGTTAATCAGTTTAGGGACGGACCCTTTGGTTCTCTTTTAGTTTGGGAAAATAATGGTCCTAGTGCTTCCGCTTCTTTAGTAGAGCTCTTAAGTTACCAAATTAAGAGTGATGATGATAATATATTGCTATTCTTGGTTGGTGGGAATGTGATTCGTTTTGGGGTGCCTGAGTTTGCACTGGTCACTGGTTTATGTTTTGGGTCCTCTGTCTTTGATCCTTGTTCTGATGATCATGATGTTCCTTCTAGATCATCTGTTTTTAGAAAATTCTGTGAAAATAAGCAACTGACAGCAAATGATCTTTTCAAAAAGTTCGAGTGTAATGTACATCGTGAGGATCACTTGCTTTACTTGAGGGTCGCCAACATATTAGCTTGTTGGTGTTTTGTGTTGGGGTACCATGATAGGCAGTTAGTTGAGGGGTAGTTATATGTCCTAGTGGAGGATTTGGGTTGCTGGAATGTTTTCCCGTGGGGGGCTTATTCCTACAAGGGTTTACTACACTACATTTCAGCTATGCCTAGGACTAGAGACCGAGATGGCCTGAGCACGATGAGTATTCACGGCCGTGTGCTATTCCCGAAAATATATAGTTTACCGCATTTGAGATGCTAATGTGCTGGTCGGATATGTTGAGTGCATCAGAGGTGAATTGGAAAGAATCTCCAACTCTCGTCATTCTCGATCGGACCAACACGAATAGCTAGCGGGAACACATTTTTGTTGCCATCTTTCGTAACAGCAGCAAACATAATGCCTTTGTTTCTCCCCTTTATATGTGTGCCATCAACAACGATCACTGGTCTTAATAAATTAGACTGGTAGGCACTCCGGGAAACACCTAGGGCGACAAACATATGTTTAAAAGTTTCATCTGCTTCAAGATCAAGAGAGGTTACGGTGCCTGGATTGTATTGCTCCAGCACTTCAATGTATTGTGGTAGCTTTTCAAAGGATTCGGCTATACTGCCGTACAGAAGTGCAATAGCAGCATTACGAGCACGCAAAGCAATACCGTAAGTTGTTTGAATTCCAAATGATCGCTGCAGCTCGGTCATAATCTCTCGGGGCTTACTTATCATCCCGTAACGACGCATCCTTCTTGCAAAATAGGCAGCCACCGCCTTCGACCGTGATATAATTTAGTGCCCGAGTTTAACACAATGGTGTCAAAGATAGTAAAACACAAAGGTTTGACACACGCAAAACAGAGTATTTTAACACACGCGGAAGCTAAAGAGTTTGACACAGCTTAATTAATTGTTCGAAGGTTTATAAATTATAAACCCTCGAGAGCCTCACGGCAAAATAGTTTTCACTTATTCAAAACAAGGTTCTTACAAGTGAAGAACAAAATACTAAACAAGATAGAAATTTTTCTAAGTTCACTCCTTAGTAAAATTCCTACGAAAAGCAATCAAACCCAAAAATCACACGATACAATCCAAATGCTCCTCCACCATAGGATTCACTCTCCGGAGATGGATTCCAAAACCCGATTGTAGTCTTCGTGTGCTTGAAGAATGATTGAAGAAAGACGATTCAGCCTAGAGCTTGTATGAATATGTGTTTCACCTCTGATCTGCACCTTCTCTAGTCTTCCTCGTCTCAAATATATAGAACTTGGAGCACACGAGCACTTCTTCCACTACTTGGTAATGGATCGTGTCTTCTTCCACGTCTTTACCTGTTCATACACCAAAAATGAACTCCACTAACTCACGTGGGGGTTAGATAAAGATGTAGAGGTGCTCCCTATTATTTAGGAACTAGAATAACAACCTAGAATACTAATATAAAGTATATAATAATTAATAGGCATAATATAAACGAATCCTAATAAATAGGATCAGTTAAAATGTCATTAAACAGATAAATATAAGTTTCCTAAAAGATAGGAATTAGTTGTAACAAACAGATTCAGAACTTTGACATTTAAGAGTCAAAGGTGTAAGCATATAAGGTTTGACACTAACCTGTCAATGCAAGTAAGTTTGACAACCGTGTGTCAAACTTTCATATTCGCATTTTCGTACTTCACAGACCGGATAGATCTAGCACAAACTCTCGCAAGATTGATCTGACAATTATGATTTGGTTCAAATTTGCACACAATCCAGCACTTACTCCTGCAGCTTGCATGTATTAGGAAGGAGCAATTCCTCGATCTCTTGCAAACATACTCGACGCGTTCACGATTAGAGCACCGTACTTTAAACTCCTGTCGTTGCTCCATATGCCACAGTGCGACAACAATGAACAATTCATCTTTACTCCAGAACAAGGAGTTCAACGACAATTCTATCTCGAGTATAGCTGAGACATCTTTCACAACAACCAAATGGGATGTCTCGCCTTCCCTAATTGGAAGCAACCAATTATTTAATTCAGCATCCACTTCGCATCCTTCTGGAAGAGGATATGTCGGCATAAGATTTGACATAAAAACAGACATACCGCCAGCATTCCGGATCCAGGCTGAGAATTCAGCAACAGTACAATTAAGACGAAAATTATTATCGTCTCTAAACGATTCATCATCCGAATCAGATGACTCCTCATCCAGATATGCTTCATCATCGTCATCAAGATCCACCTGGCCACCATCTATTTCAGTTTGGTCGTATGGAACTTCTTGGGTTACAACAGGATCCACATGCTCCTCCGCTTCCTCGTTATCTTCAACAGAAGCCTCTTCATTTAGGTTGGGAAGTTGTGAGCCGCTACCGCTTGCACTTTCATCAACAAAAGTTTTAAAAAAAACCTTGACCATAAGAATCGTAATTGGTGTTCAAAGATGCACCAAAATACATCGAAGACCCAAATCTTTGAAGGTCATCAACTGTTGGACTAAAATACTGGTTTGGTGGTGGACTCATTGAAGATATGAAGGGTCTGTAGGGTGAGGGCTATCGCTATGAAGTCCCAATAGCAGCACCCTTCATAGTTACATAAATATTGGGCTCCGAATATAGAGCACCAAGCCACTGCAACTCCAAATCAGTTGTCAACATAGATTTCATAATTCTTCTGTTGCGACTTTGAGACGTATAATACAAATTATACACACCAAATATATATTCAGCATAAAAAATCTGTTGGATGTTGCTTCTCAAATAATTTACTGATATATTGGTGGATGGAACGTAAATCAATCGTTCTTGTCCACCAATATAGTTGCAGGAATCATCCTACTTACCATTGTAGTGAAGAAAAATTGAACACCAGTTCTCCATCTTCACGAAGATAAAAACTGAGAGAATGGAAAATGAGAAGAAAGATGGAGCAAAAATCCGACAGAGAAGAATTTGATTTTTTTTCAAATATGAGTGTAAGAGTGAAGGACAACAGATTTATAATTCGATCAGAATTATGAGTACAACTATACACATCTGTATTTTGGTGCATATTTTTATTTTCAACCACTCATATTTTCGTACATTCACATGCATGCAACAACCTACCCATTATTATTCATAAATTGTAATAATTTTGAAATTTAAAAAAAAGCCTCAGGTCGGTGTCTTTACAAAGGCACCGACCTCGACACCAACCTTCATTAAAAATAATTTTAAAAAATCGACACCGACAGTCGGTGTTGTGGTCGATGTCTTCAAGACATCGACATACGTGGCATCGACCTCAAATTATACAGCATTTAAAGTTTTTATATTGAGTCGGTGTTGAGGTCGGTGTCAGACACATGACACCGTCCTCGCCACCGACTGCAATAATTCTTTGTTTTTTTATTTCTGGTCTTATGCTTTTGGTCGATGACATATTTTCCAAATTTAATATTCACTTTATTCATTTAAAAATAGCATTAATACACGCCTGATTTGATATTTGCTAATGATTTTATCATCATTACCTAATTATCTTGTTGATTTTATGTATTAACGGGCTCTGACTGTGGCGGTGGGTATTTCTTAAATATGTTTAATGTTTTGGGTATATTCATAATGTATTTAGTGGAAATGGTTTTTTAAAATATTTTCCGTTTTTTAAAATATTTTCCACGTAATATAATGCACTATATTTTCTGTCACTGATTCTAGAAAAACTAGAGCTTACATGGATTTGAGCTTGATTAGTGTTTCATGAATCGAACCCGAGCTAAGTTCGAATCGAACTCGAACATATATGATCGAATTCGAGTTCGAGCTCAAAAACTGAAAAAAAAAATCGGATTCGATCCGAGATCGAACATGATACAATACTCATGAACCGAGCTTGAGCAGTTAATTATTCAACTTGGTTCGATTACACCCCTACTTATGGACACATACATATTTACTAATTGACCACTAAATATCTCGCAATTATTTAAGAAAATTTCATTCATACCGCAAAATTTTAAACAAAATATCTACTAATATAATAAAATTGTTTTTCATAACACATAAATTTTGGATTTACCACAAACAAATTTCGTCTATAACATTCTCTAACACTTTTCTCCAATGTTATCTTAATAACCATGAGTTTTCAATTTTAGAGTTATATTTTTATATAAATAAATCACTGTATCAATAATAGATATTTATTATCTACAAAATCAACATTAATATGTTGTTTTAAATTGTGTCACCGAAGTCATTATTCTATATATAAAGACTTTAATATATTTTATGTTATTTATAAAATGTTTTTAGTTATAGATTTATTGAATATATTATTGTTGATAAATCCAAATATTTTTCTTGAATCAAATCCACATTATATGTATTACCATTTTAATCCACAAAAACTCTAATAAAATATTATATACATTGAGAATTTTCACTTAATGATTAATATTAAGAAATTTGTTAGAAATTATCTTATCTTATTTTGTTTTGGTGGGTCAAAGTGTAAAAGTCATCTTAATAAGTCTCTAGATTAAGTTCCAATTTTGTTTTCAAAATGTAAAGTCCTGTAAGTTCTTTATTATCGAGTTGTAAATTGAAGCTGAATCAAAGAGACTGAAGAATTAGTCTGGATGCGGGAAAGACTAGAAGAAGACTGGAAGATTCAATATAGAACTAATCAGTCTGGGTTCCATCAGTCTACAACTGACAAGTTTGGGACCTCATCCATATTGGAACTCACCTGTCTGGGATTGACCAGTTTGGAGCTCACCAGTTTCAAACATACCAGTTTGGGGATCGATGTCGTACTTAAAAATGGTCAGCCATGAAATGTTAGTTCCAATACCTGCACATGGAGACAAGAAGAATTTCTCTGAGGAATGGTACTAACAAGTACATACTTTAAGGATTGGAGATTCCTTAAAGTCTGCAAGCATAAGACTTCAGTCTTGATTCCTCGGACTTATCAGTCCAAGATTCCTCAGACTGACATACTGTTAGGGGTGTTCGCAGTTTGGTTTGGCCGATTTGGAAGCAAAGTCTCGGCCAAACCAATGGGTACAATTTGAAATTTTTCCAAACCAAACCGGCCAAATTGTATAAAAAATAGTTTGGTCCAGCCCGTTTGACGGTTTGAAACGAAATGTGCTTCAACTTTCAACAATCTACTATAATTTGTAGAAAACTTGGGCCTAAATGCAAATTAGTTGATTTTTATTACTTATTATAATGTAATATTAATTTTTAAAACTGTATATTTATAATTTAATGTAAATCCAAAAGAAACACATGGGTCTGTTGTATTAAAATTATAACCTTAAAATTTAAATGTAAAATCGAAAGAGAGATGTAAAACTATAAAAATGATGTTAATACTTAATTTATCATAAAAAAATTATATAAAATAATAATATTTAATGTAAATAATTACTAGTTGATTTTTTATATATAAAAAAAGAATTGAAACTAAAACTAGATTATGTTGGTCAAGAAATTTAGACATAGCTAATTATATGAAAAAGTAGAAAACCACCAAATGAACTACAATTTAAACCCTAAACCCTAAAGTAGACATAACCTTAAACCCTAAACCCAAACCATGAACACCCCTACATGCTATTGTTCTGAAAAAAGGTGAACAATCACTGTCACAATCAGAAAAAACGGGAAAAGTACTGTACCTTTATGGAAAAGCACCTACCAACCCGTCGTTCGCTACAGTGAACAGAGATTTTGAATTGGACAACATCCAATCTGACTCTAACGACTCTAAAGATTCAAATCTCAAGACCTTCGCCTATAAATAGCAGAGGAATTCAAGAGATTCAAATACCAAACTTGCGATTTTCAAAGAGCCCGGACTCTGTCAAATTTACGACTCAAATATTTGAGGCATTCAAAGCTTTCCGTGTGTTACTCCTGTGAACACAAGAATCAGAACATCTTTTCTTAAGTTAATCTTGGTATTCTTTCTCTCTTACGCGCGGTCTTGCCACCAAGCTAACATTTCAAGGGCGAACTATAAAGACCCTATTCCGGCAACGAGGAGGTTGCGAGGTGTGCCCACACTCCGAGGAGCTGCAAAGTGAAGGGCAAACAAAAGACCAGGTGAGTGAGCTTATGGACTGAAGGATGAGGCATCCTTCAGCAAACGATAGATCGTAGGAGCACCTTGTAAATCCAACACTTAGTGGATTTCCAGACTTGTGTCTGAAGAGTGGAGCTAGGACCTTTTTGTCCGAACCATTATAAATCGTTGGCTTTTTACTGCTTTCAGCATTTATCAGTGTACATAATTTAAAACTCAACTCTCAAGTGTTGAAGTACAGACTGAAACTGACTTCAAGACTATTCGGACTTACATCACATACTAAGCTTTGATAACCAAACTGAGACTGACACATTGTTTGGATTAGTGCAAGTACCATCATTATTCAATATTCCACTGTGCAACTAAACTTACTCTAAAAAATGGGGACCAACAATTAACTAACTAAATTGTTCAATTAATGAACATTTAATATAAGTGAATATTTCCATATATATATATATATATATATATATATGCTGAACATATGTCCATGAATGAACTAAGACCAAAATCCAGCCCTTGATTTTGAAAATGGACGTTTCTGATTTTATGTTACGATTTATCATTTTACGTTCATTCTTCTATCATTAAAAGGGCAAATTAGTCCAATTCGGAAAAAAATTAAAATGCCATCAAATCTACATGTTGATTATTCGGGTTCAGTTATCAAAATAAATTCCCATGATCTCTTCCATTATTATCGTATAATTTGGAAAGAGAAATAAGATCATATTGCAGATTTTTTTGGGTGCGGTTATGATCGCTAAAATTATTAGCGACTTAGCATAGCTAACAATATAGCGGCAAATGTAATTATCGATCCCTCGAGGAATGAAATAACGAATATCTTAAGTACTGAATTATAGTTTCTCGGAAGGTTGTTTGAGGCGATCAAATTTTGAAAAGAGTTTTGTATCATAAATTTCAGAAATAGTTTGAAAACAATTATTAATTAAAGAAAATCTATTATAATAGGCAAATTCAAGGAGTTGTTCAGATAAATGCAAGAGTTCAGATTCTAGGGATTTGAGTACTATCTCTACTAACATGTAAAATTAAATTCATCAAATGCCAATTTAATTCCTTGAAAGATGGAAATCAGGAAAATATTGCCAACTTCGTTGTAAGACAATTTACAAAGTAGATTATTGAAATCCTTTACCATTTCGGTCTCAAGAAATAATCAATAACTCCAGAAAACAACAGATATTTTTCCTATAATCTAATTCTTTCCTTTTGAGACAAGAATATCAAATTATATTGTGAAATCCTTTTCCTGTTAATCAATTATCACTTTTTTTGAGTCTCAAATTAATTAACTAATAACCTAATTAAGTGGCCAACAAAACCAGGGTTTGAATTAAAACACAGGATTCCACAAATCGATCAAGAAAAGGCATTTGAATAAATAAATTTAGAACATGTATTCAAGATAGACTTTTAACCCTAGAATCTGATTGAGAATTTAGTTCAACATATTCATAATAGAAGAAATCATGAAGAGATTAAACCTGAAATAATAATCTTGCATTAAAACTGATGTTCAATGGAAGAGAACAATTCCATCAACTGTCTTCACCTTCACAAAATAATACTCCACAAACCTCTGCCTTGGAAATAATATATAATTCTCAAATATGACTGTCTACCCTCTAAAACTCGAATTACAGGTGTTTATATAGTGGTACAAATATGCTTCACAAGGTATCAAATCTACAAGGAAAGATAGGCCCAAAATATCTCAATTTTCCGCCCCAGCGAGATGCGTCTCGGCCGAGATAGAAGGCATCTCGGCCGAGATGAATCGATCCGTCTTTCTCTACCTCGGTCTGCCACGTGCGCATGTCGACCTTCCACCTCGGCCGAGATGAACCTTATCTCGGCCGAGATGGAGCTCCCGCGTCGATCTTCACTTGGTCGAGGTGAGCGCATCTCGGGGCTTCGTCTTGGCCGAGGTACACCTCATCTCGGCCGAGACAGAGCCATGCTGCCTGCTCTCGAACTTTCTCCAAACTTGGCTTATTTCCTGCAAGATTTCACCATCATAACACCACATAACACCGAAATACGATCATGCACAAATACTAATGAAAATTGCATATCTCGAACACTAAATGGATAAAAACTCAATGATAAGTTAGCGAAATAACGAACTTATCAGGTTACCCAAAAAAATACACCACGATCTATTCCATAATTAACTCTCTACTTCATTAATGTTTTACCATGATTTGAAGTTAATTGTTATCATTGTTTATGGCTTTGTGTGTCATTGTAAAGTAATTCTGTCAAATGTGATAAATTGTAAGGTGAAATAAAATTTTTCGGCTGATTTATCAGGTGCGGTTTCAACTTTCACTAATATATTATCGTTAAATGTACAAATAGTTTTAATTATTCGTACAATGATATTGAATAAAGATAACAATGATCTTTAAAGTGTATTAAAAATTAATTACGATTAAACTGACAATTTTGATTAAATAATATTGAATACAGGTAATAATGATAATATCATAAGCGTACAATGCTACATATTAACTGAGTTCACACATTGTAAAAAATAAATAAACAATTAACCATCCATTAAACAAGAATTCGAACAATGAAACATTTCTTCAAAAAATAATGACACACATTTAAAATAATAATGATAATCGCATATGACACAAAAATAATGAAAAAACACTTTAAACCTAAGGATATAAACAATAAAAGATTGAAAAATAATACAAAGAGTCAAAACCAAAATTCAAAAATAATCAAAAAAATTATTATTACATGTTCAAAGATGATGGATATCACGAAAATCCCAGCAAACCAAATTAAGAAAAGATGCGGAATGATGATTTGATCTTAAGGAAGACAGGGCGCATGCCGGAGTGACTGATAATAGTGGGAGGAAAAAAATTGCCCCACTCACTCCTTTTCATCCTCCACCTCTGCCTCATCCTCCAATTTCGAATTCACTATCTCTCTCTCCCCCCGCAAATCCTCGGCAGCCAACCTCTGCACCGCCGACGAGCTCTTCTACAAGGGGCAGCTCCTCTCTCTCCACCTCTCGCCCCGCCTCTCCATGGTCCGCACGCTCCTCCTTTCCTCATCCTCCAATACCAACACCACCGCCTCCCGCGACTCCACCGCCTCTACCGACTCCTCCGCCAACATATTTTAATTGCGTAAAAATGGCGGTGCTCTGCGGGAACGTCGTGTGGAATGCAGAGGTGTGGCAGATTTTCTAATAAAATTGGTGTGCAACAATAATAATATAAATATATGCTAACAAATAAAATCCCATGAAATTAGGAACTACCATACTTATCAAATCTAATAAAATTGTAATTACTTAAAACACCCTTTCAATTAAATTAAAAAATATACTATCTGCCACATGTCATTATTGTAGCTATCGGGTCAAAAAAATGAACGTCTGGATCATAGGTCATAGTTCATTCAGGGTATTTAGTTCATGAAAGAATACAACTATATATATATATATATATATATGTAGAGAGAGAGAGAGAGAGAGAGAGAGATGGGATCAAATAAGAAGAAATCCCCCTGTAAGAAAAAAGAATGAATTATGTCCATTAGATCTAAATAAATCAATGGTTGATATGCAATCAAGCAACAACTAAAGCACAATGAAGCAACATTGCAATCAAGCAACGACCTAAATACAATCAAGCAATGACGTGAAAGCAATCAAGCATCTTTTTCATTTTCTCACGTTAAGGTTTTTCTCAATGGATCCGCTCCCTATATATATATATAGTTTATCACGATGCGCATGAGTGAAGACAAAATATGTTGAAAAAGATTTGAATCGATTTATAAGATCACTTGTTAATTTAAAGTCTGGATTGGAGCATTGATGGGTAATATGATCGACCTCAAGTGAACTCGTTTGAGCCTTGAGAGTGGGACAATACATTACAATAAAATATTTTTTAGGAAAAATGAAAATACCCTAACTCAATTCACTCCAATGAATAATTAAATTTATAAATATATGTTATTGCAATAATTATCATACATTTGGAATAAATTAATTATAGATAAAACACTTAATTATCTTAATATATTTTGCTGCTGCAGTGTTGACATTTTGTCCACGTTTTCTGAAAGTTGCTTTTGAGTTAAGGAAAAAGCCAAAAGCCACTTCCACAAGGTCAAAATCACAAGTTTGATTATTTTTAAGAAAAATATTATAATTTTATAATAATTATCGGTTATAAATATATTGTGGTCAAAATAATAGTTTACGTTACACCATAATTCGAGAAAACAATTTATTAAATTCCCAAAAAAAAATTCAACGAACTAAAAAATATTATTCCCTCCGTCCCAGTTTACTTGTCTCACTTACCATTTTGGTCCGTCCCAGTTTACTTGTCACATTTCCTAAAATAGTAAATAATTAACTCAAAATTAAGAAAATTAATCAAAATTATTTTAATTAACTATTTTATCTCTCTTTCCATTTTGCCCTTTTTAAAAAATAAATAAATTAAATAAACACAGTACCCATTAATACACCATTAAATTTCCTTATTACTTCAAATATTGGTTATTGTGTCATTTACATTCGGGACAAGTAAACTGGGACGGAGGGAGTACAATTTATTTAATTATAATCGGATTATATTACTAATTGGCAGTGGCGGGATGTAGTAAGGGGTTAGAGTGGGCTCAAGTCCCATTGGATAAATTCTTTTTAGTTTTAATAATAGGATAATATGAAATTTTATGATATAATTATTTTTAGGGAAAATAAGGAAATATATCCCAAAGTTTCACCAATTAGAGAATTTTATCCCAACTTTTTTCAATTAGGGAATTATATCCCAAAGTTTACTTTTGCTAGGGAATTTTATCCTCAAATGCCAACTCAACTTTTAAATAACACATGGCATTGATGTGGCGTTGACTCATATATATGTCATTGTCATGTGGCATTGACGTGTCATTTTAATTTTTTAATAATATTTTAATTTTTAAAATATACTTTAATTATTGCCATGTGGCATTGACGTGTCATTTTAATTTTTTAATAATATTTTTATTTTTAAAATATACTTTAATTGATAATTAATATATTTTATTTTTTAAAAAATATTTTAGTTTTAAGTATTATTTTTATTTATCAATTATTATTTTTAAAATACATATTTGATATTTAAAATTAAAGTATTATTAAAAATAAAATATTAATTATCAAATTAAAATTTATTATTAGAAAATCAAAATCGTGTACGTCTATAATATTTAATTCAATTAATATTATTATTTATAATATTTTAATTTAAAATATCAAATATGCATTTTTAAGAGAAAAATAATAGTTGAAATATAAGAATATTATTTAATAAACATAAAATATTATTAAAAATAATTTTTTAAAAAATAGAAAAAAATAATTATCAAATTAAAAAATATTTTTAAAAATAAATATATTATAAAATTTTAAAAATGTCACATCAATACCACATGGCAATGATGTGACTATGATTCAGCGCCATGTCAATGCTATGTGGCATTTAAAAGTTGAGTTGGCATTTGAGGATAAGATTCCCTAACAAAACTAAACTTTGGGATATAATTCCCTAATTGAAAAAAATTAGGATAAAATTCCCTAATTAGTTGAACTTTGGGATAAATTTCCCTGTTTTCCCTTATTTTTATTGGCAAGTTATTAAGAAATGGGAAATGAAATCGAAGAAAAATAGGGTGGGAAAGGATTGAGAGACAATCAAAAATTCTTTTGTTTTAGTATTGAGATTTTAGATTTTTATAGAATAGTGAGATTAACTTTGGTATATAAATTTATATATATTATATTAATTTTTTACTTCATTACTTAATTATTTTATTAAGTAAAATTCAATGAAGCTCGTACAGATTATTTTTGAATCCGCCTCTGTTAATTGATCTGAATAGAAGAATCATGTAAAACCATGAATATTATTTGCGCCGTTGAATAAAAGTCAAATTATTTAGATATGAATTTTCAAAAAGAAAAAAACTCAAACAATTAATAATGCTTGGGACCTCGATCTAGATGATCGGATCTAATCAATTAGGTGGAGGCTGAGAAGTTTGGGTGGAACAATTCTCAATGCCAACCTTCAAATTTAATATTCACAAAAAATAAATAAAATAATTTCACCAAGTTACCCACTCTACCACTAATTAAAATTCCCATTCAATTTTAGCAATAGATGAGGGATTTATGATTGATTCTTTTAATTATAATTTGATTAAAAATGTCTAATAATCTATTTAGATAACTTTGTGATCTCGGTAATATTTTGCACTAGTTTGGTAGATGTTAAAACTCAAGTAATGATTATGAAATTCTTTATTGAATCCAAAAAAAAAAAAAAAAGAATAAATTTGCAATGCACCAAAAGAGTTGACGAGCTAAATGAAATAGAATGTAAATAATATTTAAAAAGCCTTCTGAAAAAAAATCAAAACCTCGTTAGATCCATGTGGAATACTTTTATCGAATAATTAAAAAACTAGTCGTCTTACAAAGACACCACTATTACAAGTTGAACTGTAACACTTTTTATTAAATCATGCTGAGATCTAATCAAATTTGAAATAAATAAAATAGGTTGCCTGTCACTGTCCATCACAACTATTTATTTGTTTTTAAAGAAGCATTTCATTTATTTAAATATAAAAAAAGAAGAGGTTTTTAAAATGTAAAAATGCTGAGATTTATATTACGTGAGGGATGACATTTACACGTAAATAACAAATATATTTGATCAATTATTAGGTGATTTTTTATTTGATATATTGAAAAAATAATGACGCATAAAACACGTCATAAAATTTGAATGTGAAAATTAGTATTCTTTACGGAAAAGAAAGCTAAAGCTATTTAGTGGGGTGGTTGCGAGTTTAAAAGCATGTAGGAAGTGTTCAAGGATGATAAAATAGAAACACTTGATTAATTAATTATTTGGTATTTGATTAGAGTTGACTTTCTCAATCTTGTTTTTCTTTAATGAATATGTGTTGAACTAGTGCTTCGTTTTGTATAATGAAATATGGAGTTGGAATCCATCAACTTCTACGTGCTTATAAGATTGGCCGATTTCATGACTAAGTAAAACTTTTACGTGAAAATTATACTCCTTCCATCGCATTACATTAGTCCCACTTTGACCGGTACAATAGCCAATATTTGTGAGTATAGTAAAAATAATATTTATTGATGTGAGGGGATTTTTTTCTTTTCATTTTAGAAAATGAGACTAATATAACGGGACAAACGAAAATGAAAAATTAGATTAATCTGACGGAATAGATAGAGTAACAACTTTATCTATTGAGTCAATTCAATAGGAAGCTCTCGCTTAAGAGTGTAAATAGGTCAGATCAATCTAGATTTTAATCCGATAAATTTGGACTTATTGTAATTTTAATACTCCATCCGTCCTATTAGATTAGTCCACTTTTGTTTCGGCACAGTAACCAATGTTTGTGAGTGTAGTGAAATTAGTATTTTATTGATGTGAGGAGATTTTTTTTCTATTTTAGGAAAATGGACTAATCTGACGGGACAAAAAAAATGGAAATATAAACTAATCTGGCGGGACATAAATCTTAACCTGATCTAATGTCGTTATGGATTTTTATATAAGCTTAGATCCTGACTTTCTAATAAGAAAGGTCAGACATCTAGCTTACTCAAAACATGTATTTAATATATATTTCATTTTAAAATTATAAATAAATATTTTATTTCAAATATTAAATAATTTATATAAAATATTACGATTTGTTAAGCTTCAAAGACCTGATTTAAAATTTATGCTAGAACTAGAATCTATTAATTTAGATGTGCTTTTGAAAAGGTCTAAGCTTAGGCTCTTTAATAAATGGGCCGAGCTAAATATGATGTAAAATTTATATGAAATATGCACCCAAATGCGTAAGTGTCGTACTATCCACATATTCACAATTGAATTTTTCAACAATTTAAATAAAGAAAAGAAGCAACGAACAAGTAAATGAAACGATTTAATATTGGTTGAATCTCGATCATTCACCTACGTGTGGAATTAAATAAAGGAATTAGCTTTCAACTTACATATCATCACTCACAAAAGGCCAAACTATTCAATTTGTCAAAGATCTATAGCCAAGGATATTGTTATTTTTTTTTATTGAAACATTTAATTACGGGGACCGACTAGGGTTTCTTTTTATTTTATTTATTTATATGTTTTGAAATTGATCAATTAATCATAAATATTTAACTATTGCACTCTAGAGTCGAGAATTTATACGTAAGGAAGGTAAGATAGATATACGTGAGAGTATTTCAAGCAAAATAATGTGCACTTTATTAGAAGAGTGGAGAAGGTGAAAGACATGAAATAGTGATGTTTACCTACTACCATAAATTATGGACTCAACCATATTTATTGCATTTCATGTGACATAATATTAGTACCACATTGCAAAAGTCTCATATTATCATAATTTCGACTTTTTTTTACTCGTTATGGAAAGTTTCATTTCATCAAGATTATAGAAAGAAAAAATAATGGCTATCAGCTACTACTTATTTAACACCATTATGAGTTTTGGCGTATGTCTTTGAGTTTTTTCATTTATCATTATAAGTTAGAACTCGTATGCAAGATTTTAAAATAAGATATAATTTTTAGTTTTTTTATGAAATACATAAACTTACTAATAAAGCAATTGCTCATAGGAATGTCGATCGGACAAATTCATAAGTTTTTGGGCCAAATTTATTGGTTTGCAAGTTATATGGTGCGGTCAAGTCCAGCTGAAACTTTTTTTGCACTAAAAAATCTGACACTATTCATCAATTTTTGGGCTAGTTTGTCGGACTGATAAATTTACGAATTTTTTATTTATAATATTATTTTCATATCATTAAATATTCTCACTTTAATAATTTTTTTAAAATAAAATATATACAAAATATCTATTTCATCTAAAAATAAATCAAAATCTTTATATATTCATACATTAAATAGTAAAAATATATTATTTTATTACTTATCAATATTATATATGGTTTATTTTCATGATTAAATAGTTTTCAAGGATATAATTATCAATTATGAAATATTTATATTATGTAACTTAAAACTAAATAAAAAATGTGATATAAAATAATATAAGTAATTTTTGATAATATGATATGATAAAAAATATTAATAAAAAATTAATTGAGTCAATCAGGTCAACCCGTAAGTTTTCGGCCTCAACCTTATCAGGCCTTAGGTTATTCGGTCTGAACTATTCGATTAAGAATTTAGTTTGGAAACATGTATTTTGGGTCAGGTTAATCAGACCAATTTACTTTGGACTAAATTGACATCCCTAAATGCCAAAAAGAAAAAACCCAAATATTAGATCCAGCAAAAGTCCCTCAACCATATATGAGATAACACAGCCCAACCCAGTTGCTAACCAAATAGGGGCTTCTCCTCTGCAACGGGTTTCGAGAATGAAGGTGCAATTATGTTACCCATTCGGAAGCGTCACACCATGGAATTGAATTCGTTTTCATTAGAGTACATGTTTACGATTGCATGCACATCAAAATTCATTCAAACCTGGTTGTTGCATTGCACGTGCGGAGAAGAAGCAGCTAGAGACTTATAGATATCTGAGTAGTTAGGATGTTGTAACTGATTCACATGGAACAAGTATAAGTATGCTGCAGCTCATGTAATTTCTGTTTGATGAAAACTGAATAAAGCTTTCTTCCTTTCATAATTTTCTCTTAAAAATAGAGTATCATCGTAGCCAGATCCAATCTATCTGCCATGGCAGCTTCTCTCTCTCTTAAACTCAACCGTTCTAATTTCAACTATTGGAAACCTCAGGTTCTTGCGACTGTACGTGCGCAAGGGCTCAATGATTATCTCCTTGGTATTATTCCTGCTCCAGAAAAGTATCTTCCGATGCCAGAAACTGCGATTAATTCGACATTGCAGTTGAATCCAGCGTATCTAGTGAGCTGGCTTCTTTCTTCGGTTTCAGAATCAATGGTAGGACATATTTCAAGGTGCACCTCTGCGGTTGAAAACTGAATAAAGCTTTCTTCCTTTCATATTTTTCTCTTAAAACTTGAGTTTAACATGGTAGTTCAGTTTTCATCAAACAGAAATTACACGAGCTGCAGCATACTTATACTTGTTCCATGTGAATCAGTTACAACATCCTAACTACTCAGCATCTAGAAGTCTCTAGCTTCTTCTTCTCCGCACGTGCAACAGCCAGGTTTGAATGAATTTTGCATGTGCATGCAATCGTAAACATATAGTTTTCCCTGAAAAGAGTTGAATTTGGTATTTTGCAGCCAAGATTTCTCTCTCTCTCGAAAACGTAACTTTCAGCTCTGGTGCTGATGCACTTTGAATGTTGGAGTGTTTTGGAGAGAATCAGATTGTAAGTATGCAATGAAACACACTTGTGTGAGCCATATTTGATAATTTTGTGTAAGAATTATACAATGCATTTGCAATTCTTGAATTTGAACAAGTTGTTTGTTTATCTCTGCTGATGAAGCCAAAAATGAAGAGATAGGCCGCATGGAAGCTGCGCTGCTCATCTCGCCATCACAGCCTGCCGAAGCTCGTGATATCCACTGCGATAATGTTCGATGGAGAAGCAGAGTTGCCTTATTGCTTCGCGCTTCTCCTCCGCTCCTTCAAGGATGGCTTCTTGTTTCCTCTCCACATCTACCTCCAGCTTCTTCACTCTCCCACGCAGCTCTTCTGCTGATTTACGGGTCTCCACCGCGCTCACAATCAGCTCCACATGCTGCAGATGCAGCTGCTGCAGATGATCATCCTTGGACCTCATCTCTGCAATCTTGGCATTCAGCTCGTCTCTCACACCCTCCAACATGTAGTTGAGTTCTTCAACACAGTCGTCTCTCTCTGCAATGTCGGCCTTCAGCTGCTCGATCTGGGCTCCGAACGTGACCTCCATCTCAGCTCTGGCTGCTTTCACACGTCTCACTTCCTCATCCAAGGATTGGCAGCGCAGATCCATCTCCTTGATATTATCCTCCAAATAAGCTCGCTCTTTACTCATTCTGCTCATTTCTGCTTGAAGCTGCTCGTTTTCTTCAGCTAACACCTTGTTGGCATTGCCTATGGACTCCTTCAATCCCCTGATTTCTTGATCGCGTTCCGACAGATTCGCCTTGTACCTCACTATCCGGTCCTGCAACCTCGAGATCTCACGTTTCTCCCTCTCAGCTTTGTTTTTCCAGACAGCAACCTCCTTCTGCGCCGATTTCAGCTGCTCCTGCATATTCTGTAGGGATGACCTCTTGCTCGTGAGCTCCCGCTTCAGGCCTTCTGCTTCTCCTTCAGACTCACGGAGCTTCTTTTCCATGCTGCTCATCTCCTGCTCGAGCCTCTGGATTTTGGCTTCTGAGCCAACGACGTTTTCTTGATTCTGCTCCGGTGCTGCACTGCATTCTTGGATTTCAGAGTCTATCCCTTCTATGATTCCATTAGAATGCACATCATTTGGATCTCCAAGAGTTTCGTACTTGCGAAGCTCGATCTTCAGGCTATTGATTTCTTCTTTTGATCGCACCATGTTTTCTTCTGCAGCTCTCAGCTCAACCTCGTATGCACCGTGATCACATCTCTTGAAGCTTTTGGAGATCTCTTCCTCCTGCGCCCGGAGTTTCTCTTTCGTCTCCTGAAGCTCAGCTTCGAGCTCGATAATCCTCCTGCGCGACCCCTGTTCATCGCCGTTGCTCTGTGTGGTGGAGTAGTTATTAACGGAGGAGTCATCTGATTCTGATTCAGAATCCAGAGTTGAAGACTCATCTCCCCCACTCCCTAGAAAGAACTCAAACCCGGCAGCACGCGGACCGGATTTCGTACGAGCCGGCTTCGTATCAGATGGCACGGACATGGACGAAGGTGGTTCGGACCCAACATCAGAAACCCCGGAACTCTGAGATTGGAGGTCTGAAGGAATGTTCCTCTTGAGTTCTCCGGTGACATGATCGTACCGCTCGGCCAACGAACGATACATACGATAGAACTCCTCAACCAGAGTGACCAGTTCAGGCCTCTTCTTGAAATACAGTTCAGCCTTTTTTGCAAAGGAATCAGCATCCTCTTCTATCAGTTTCAGCATTCTTTTCACATTCTGATCCATTTCTGAGATCAACACACAATTCTTTTTCTCATCATTTCGTTTTCTTTATATAGAAAATGCAAGAAACTCATCTAAATCTCTTACATAAAACAGCATGAACAGCTGAAGCTTACCTTCAAGATTTTCTTGCAGCCACCTGGAGTTCTTGGGATTAATGTGGCTGTCCCACCACCAAGAGTGAGACTTCTTCGATTCCAACCTCTTCATTTTATTAGACTTCACCTACAAAACACAAAACCAGCCAAGAACTCCTCAGCTAAAATCAAAACCAAACTATATTCTAACATTCTTCCACAACTCCACTAGTCTAGAGCCATTTTTAACTAGTTTTGAGGCTCTCATCAGATGAGCAGTCTCTTTCACGAAGGTGAAACTTTGATTCTTGAACAAAAAAAAAAACCGAAACAGATCCCATTTCCTTACAAGTGATGAAGCCATTTTCGAAGCTCGAAATTCGATCCAAAAGCTTAGGCTGGAACAAGAAACCGATCAACTGCAACGTAGATAGATGGCAACATCAGCACAGACTACACCTTTAAGACAGCATCATACATTTCTGGAATGCCCAAATCAATATATTTGCAGAAAAACAGTTTAATCTGCATTCTGAAGCATTGCAGTCAAAACTTGATCATACACATTCTACAAGCCCAATGATTGAAATGAATCTTCAAATAGCTCATTCAACATGAACAAAACAAATCAGCAAGTTCAAAGAATTATAACATTTGACTTGTGAGCGTCATTTACGCAGAAATGAGCGAAGCCTAAGACTAATACTAAGCCTAATGAGAGCTTAGAAGTTTGAACATTATTACAACTGTAATCTTCCACAAAACAGCTATACATGCATCCACGCTTCTTCACATCACAGCCTTGACTCACAATTTTGGTAATAATGATTACAACTTTCTATTACTCATCAATTAAGTCAAATATTATGTTGATACAGCAAGGAACAAACCACGATCTTTCTTAATAATTACAAAGGCCCAGGAGAGATGCGGCCTTTTCCTATTATTCAATTCAAAATGGAATAAAATAAAAATAAAACCATTTATTTATATTATTTCATTTATTAAAAAAAAAAGAAAAAGAAAAAAGAGGTGCCCCAACAACCAGAAAATCAATAGACAAAGCCTTGTTAACATGTGGGAGAATTTAATGGCGTTGGAAGAAAAAGTGTTTTTTAAGAAAATTCAGCCCCCCCACCCAAACATAGATTCACAATTTCATGAAAAAATCAATTCAAAGAAACAAAATCCTTTTTCATGAAACTGGGATACAATAAGTTCCCAGAAATGCTTCAAACACTAACTCAGAGAGAGAGAGGAGATGAGAATATGTACCTCAGATCAGAAGATACAACAGTACAAAAAAATTGTGGGTATTCAAGAATAAAGAGAGGATTTTTATGAAGAACACAACACCTTTAATTCAAACCACAAATGCCCAACAAAGAGTAGGAAAAATAAATAAAAAAGAATAAGTCAAGATTTCAGATAGTGGGAAAACAGGAAAGCATCATAAAATGTCTCACCTTTAGCCTATAATATAATTTCTCGAAAGTGAAAAGGGAGAAAAAAATGGAGAAATCTAGAGAGAGACAAAGCGGCGAAGCCTATGAAAAAGAACAAAATTGTGAAGCTCCGGCAATAGAGACAGATATTGTGTATGTATACGGAGATTCCTTGTTTTTTAGTTTTTACCTCTAGGTGCGGAAGGCGCTGTGTTCATATCTATCATGATGTGAGAGAGAGAGAGAGAGAGAGAGAGAGAGAGAGAGAGAGAACAGCATGTCTGAAGTATTTGTCTCATGGCGAATGCTAACAAGTCAAAGTATTCTCTCATCTGATTTATCCATTAGTCTTTACTGTATGTGATATAAAGAGAATCAAAATTTGTATGAAAATAACATTTTTTTTAAAAAAAAAAATTATACATGTCACAATTTTAGCATCTAAAAAAAACTAAGTTTTGACTTGACATTACAACAATAATCTTTAGAAGAAAACACACCGAATCATTTGAAAGAAAAAGGGTGCCATTTGGCATAATTTGAATTTTGATGATTATCTATGGCAATATGATTTTATTTTAGGTTTATGATATTCACGTTGTTCATAAATATTTATTTTTATAATTCAGTAACGACTGTTTAATTGCCTTATTATATATTCATATCTTACCGAGTCAGATTAAAATTTCAATATCTTGTGAATTACTCATTCTTAATTGGTAAATTAGTAATAGTGCATAAATAGCTAAGTGTACATTTATATAATATAATTACTACATTATAGTTTGCAAAATATGTAAATCAAAGGAAAACTACTAATTCCAAAGTTAATTGGATGAGATTTTGAATAGTCCATTAATTCTTATGAAATCGTAAAAATTAATTTGGTGGATTTAAGCTGGAGATTCATGGGTCACGTTTGAATCAAGATGTTCCCATTAGATAGAACAAGTCATTCTGAAATTAATTTATTGGGAATCTATAAATATACTAAAAGGGAAACGTGAGTTCCCGCCCAAATCCAGCCAAAAGCATAATACAATCTTTTCTCATGCAAGAAAATATTTTAACTAAAAATAATTCCAATCACCTACACCTACAAACCTACTGCTCATCTTCTACAACTTTCAAGAAATTTGAAAGTTACATTCCCAAGATTTTTTGAAATTCAAATGTACAACAATAGAGCCATTTTCTATCTATAAATACAGCTTTGTCATTTCTACATCAAAAAAATTTCATCTTCGCTTGAATTTGAGAGGGCCTAAATTTTTCTTCTTGCCAAAGGTCTTACTCTCTTAGGCTCAGTCACCGTATCTCATGCCATCCTGTCTTGCCGGAATATCCGGAACGGCATTGTCCGCCAATGCTTCAAACCATACATCATTTTGCTCGGCGTGTCGCATTCCTTTACGGGCTTTCAGATCACCGCGCGCATCCCGTCTAGCCAAGACGTGCCTAACAAAGGTAGTTTCAAGTGGAGCTCGCGAAAAATATAGAAAATCTTGGAGCAAAGATTATTCAAGGTATCTCACCATTTTATTCAAACTGAGGTTTTGGAGAAGAGAAAAGACACATAAATAGAGGTGAATTCACGCAAACTGAATTACTTGCCCCGCAATTCGACAACATTGTGGAGAAGTCGACATGTTCGGTCGATTACAAAAATAGAAAAGAAACAAATTAACCAGAGAGATGGGTTCAGCTACGAGTAGATAGTTGTTGCGGTTGGACGAATGGCAGAGACGGAACGAGAAGAAGACACGAGTAAATCAATTGAAGATTTCACAGCTACCTTTCTTGAAGCCACTACACACATAAATCTGAAAGTTGAAGTCTACAATTATATAAATAAAAATATTGTTTAAGAAAGTGATTTTTATTTACCGTCCAAAGATATAGTATATGCAAGAGAGAAAATAGAGTAATGTATAATTTCTGTAAAAGGGAGGGGTTTAGATAGAGAATTCTGGAAGGAGACGAGGTAAACATGCATTGAAAGAAGAAAAAAGTATTGATAACTGCACTTGCAGAGGAAAGCGTGTGTCAGATAGGTAGTAGGAGAGTAGCGGTCCAATAAATTCACATGTATGTATGATTGATTGATTTTATATTTGGGGAGTATAATATAATAATAAAAATATTTTCCTATGTTTAAATTTAAATTAATTTACTAATTAACATAATATATATGTGAGTATACCAACTAGCATATTAAATACTTTACTTGAAATTAAACTTTGTACCTTCATTAACATATCATAAATGTAAATATAAAATTTTATTTTGTAAGTGAACTATTCACCAATAGATTGCAAACTATAAGTTGGAAGACAAATTGTTACAGTAATAGTAAGTGTGGTTTGTGGTTTTGATGAGATTATAAATACAAAACAAATATAATTTAAATTTTTTTTAAGTGGTACTTTGACTGAGGAATTAAAAGATCATATATAGTGTTACTGATACTTGCAGTGAAAATATAACAAATAAGAAGATGAAAGAAAGGTCAAAATTTGAAATTTCAAATTAAAATCAACTTTAATCAATATATGTCATAATCCAAACTGGGAACTATAAATGCCAACTATTCATAATGATGTTAAAGTTCATAAAAACAGAAGAAAGATAAGACGTTGGGGAGAGAGAGAGTGGGAGGTGGTGCCTGAAAGAAAATATTGGAGAGTGTAGCAAAAAAAAATAACAAATTCATGCATGCTAGCTGATTGCCATTTTTTATCCAACCATTATTGAATTTTAAATTAAGTTTTATAAATGATCTTTTATACATTTATTTGCACATTTATACAAACGCTTTGATTTTAGGCACCCTATTACAGCAAGAATATTAATTCTTTTGTGAATGAGAAATCCGTGAAACCCAAATACTTATTAATTATTACAAATATGTGTATATCAAATTTGATTTTCATATTATATTTCTATATAATTTAATTTCTTATCTAATAAAATAAATATAATAATTGTCATCTTTGTTAGGATGTTCAATCTAACGAAAATAAAAATGTACTTGCATATCTCAAATTATAAACTTATTAATAGACAATAATGTAAGTTTATCATACTTTTATAGTGGTTGTATTAGATTAATATGTAATAAAACCTTTAAATATATACACACATAAATCCATAGATAAATACACACACATTTATATCAACCCAACGACCACCGGACCGGTTATAACTTTATATATTGATTAAGACATATGACTACTTAAATAAATACAATAATTTTAAATACCTAATTTTCACTTATACTTGAATAAATATTTGTTTATCTAGAACCTTATTAAGACTTTGGCTATTTCCGTACACAATTCCTTATCTGTATCCCCCTTATTCTTACTTATAATATAGATACATTTCAAATAGACCCGCCAAGTTTTTCTAATGAACAAAAAACTTCTTGCATTGCTTCCTTCTCGCTTAAATCATTGTTTGTAGAAAGATATTTACTTTCGAAATATACATTATTTTTATAACTAACTTCGAATATTCTTATTCAATCGAATTAACTCAAACCAAAATGAAGTGTTTCTTATTAGGAGTAAAACGAGTGTATTACCTCTAAATTCAATGCAATTAATAGAAGGATATGAAGTTAAAAACGAACAAGAAGATAGCAAAACCTATAACTTTTTGAAACAAAATATAGGTAAATATTTGTAATTCTCGATTGTTTATTATGTTGAAATTCTTTATAAATTTTTATTCTATTAAATATTTTTATTTATATAAATTAAAAACATAAGTTCATAATTGTGAAATTAATAAACAAAATAAACGATATCAAAGTAAAAAATAGAACCATAATTATTTGTATTATCTTAATTAGTGTATAATAGTAGTTATAAAAACTGAAGGGCGGCGGTATGAGTTGATTTTAAAAATTGGAATTTTTAATACAACCCAAGTATGAACGATTTTGTTCCTTTCAAAGTAATAACATGATTAAAGTACCTTTTATTCTATTTTGTTTCTCAATATAATTAAATGGTTAAATACCTTTCATCTATAATATATAATATTTATTAATAGATGAAACCGTGCAACGCACGGGTGTAACTCTAGTTCCATATAAGAAGAATAATTTATATACAAAATAATAAATTAATTAATCAGAAAACACGACAATGAAATAGAAGCGCGTTAAGTTGTCAATTGCTTATAGTTTAATTATTTTTAGCCACTTTATACTAGAAATTGCATTTTTTTTTCTTTCTATACCACTCAAGAGATTATAAAATAAATATATGATTAAATAATAAAAACCTTTAATTTGAATAAACTCTTGTTGAGATTTAATAACCCTAAAATAATATTTTGTATTTATGTTGATATTTCTCTAGATTAATGTGGGTATATGAGATTTTAAATGAAAGAAAATTAAAAATAAAATGCTTATTTTTATATATTATTTGCGTAATATGAATGACATCATATTAAGTAAATGTTTACAATATAAATATCCTGCTAATAGATTAAGATCCATTAAACAAATTAAATGCGATTTATTTGCATTTGATCAAACAAATAAAATATGTTAAGCAGGAGTAATTAGATTTAGGTGGGATTTGAATTTTGAGTCAGGAAATGGCAATCTGGAATATTAGTAAATTTGGAAATCACAATATTTTTAAAATTGTTGACGTTGATTGAGAATAGGTATCTAATAAAACGTGTGAACTGAACTTACATATTCTATCTTTTTCAGCATATAAAATAATCTACTAAAATAATTAAAGTGAATAATCTATAATAACTGTTTATGAAATTGTATATTATTATGTAAAAAAAATATTAGGGCAACGTGGGTAAAAAGAAATTTTTTTGGGGTAAATGTGTAACGTGGATGCAAATAACTAGTAAACCACCATTCTTCATTTCTTTCCAAAATTGATATTAAAATATAAAACTTTAAATAAATAAAATATATATTTTTTTCCTTATTATGGACAAATTTTATAGGTTACTCGATGAGTCAAATCACCATTGTAATACTATTACTAATGCCTAATTATGGTATGTCAATAAGTATCTTCATTTTTATTTAAGATCAAGCGTGGGTGCAAGGAAATTTTAAATATTTATAATGTGACCTTCATTTTAGTTATTAAGTACTATGTCTTCTTACATAAGATTGCAGTGATTTCAAACCCTCGCCCAATTCGCGACTTATTGTACGTAAACTTTTTAAAAAAACTAATTAAGACATAGAAATTGAAACTTGTTAAGCATTTTATATACACAATATTTACACTTATGTTATAGCATACATGGGCTTATTACAATCATAAATAATACTAGCTTATCACCTGCACGATGCGCAGGCGTATAGATTTTTGTTAGTAATATATTAATTATTTAATGGATAATATAATATAGTTAAATATAAAATTTTAAAATATGAGCTCAAATATTGAATGTTTTAGTTGTTTTCGACAATTATTTAATATATCTTAACAAATTTATAATTTTATTTGGCATCTCTCATCTCTTGCACTCCACACATCACCATCCATATCATTTTTCTCATATAAACATGTACTTGAATATTGTGCTTTTATGTTCTCATTTTTCTCTTGTGCTCATCAATATTAATACTATATCATATGATATACTCCATCCGTCTCACCTCAATTGTCCCACTTTCCTTTTTCGTCCGTCCCACCTCAATTGTCCTATTACTTAAAAAGGCTACATTTTCACACTTAACAATAAAATATTAATTTCACTCAACTTACTTTACACTCACACTCCTTGGTTATTGTGCCCAAAGTCACCGGGACAATTCAGTCGGGACGGAGGGAGTATATATATATATATATATACTAAAATTTTGAAGAGAAATTTTATAGTACATCTCCATACATTACTTTTAGTTTATTTCTTGTGCTATATATCGGGAACTCAATTTGGTTAAGCTTATTGTTCAAAGATTTTATTAATATTGAGTTTAATTAGTTTCAAATTATTCAAGTCTTCTAGAATATTTGTTTACATTATCTTTGCTATCTTTCACCTTTTTTCTTTATATCGCCACGTGCATAACAAATTTTATCATCATATATCATATCATTAATTTCAACACACAATTATTTGAACATATCTTCCTATCTAATATACACTCAAGTACTTTTTACCTTCTTATTGATTTCATCATTATAGTATATGTCTATGCACTATTATTAAAATAACATGTAAGATTATAGATATGTCGCATCCACTAAAAATTCTTTATATAAAATATATACAAATAGAAATAGAAATATTAATCCTAACTTATAATTTAAATTTGAATCAACATTAGTTTGAGTTCTTTTGATTAAATATTCAAAATCAAATTTGAAACTAATGTTATTTTCTCCTGATTTATTTAATCTCTTATAACAATAGGAATATGCCGATGTCAGACTAAACATTGGCTCAGACAGCTCAGTAGGTCAGAGGTTATTAAAACTTGAAGAGGCACATGTCTAATTTTTTCAGTTAAGCCTATAATAGACTGTTTTAGACCTAAGTCTAACCTTTTTAGTTAAGTAGACATGATTCCTAATCTATTTAATATATGTTTGAGCCTACTTTACATTTATAATATATATTATCAATATGTATAAAAATTTATATAAATCTATTATTTACTAACAAATAATTTATTCAATATATTCTATTTCTAAATAATAATTTTTAATTTTAAATAATAAATATATTTAATAGTTTATATATTATATTTTTTAAGAAGGACTTACACGTTAGGCTTCATATGCCTATTTTCAAGCATAGTGTTGGGTGTGCTGAACTAAAAAATATTTTCAAATAGTCCAAATTTGTCCTATTTACGAAATCGGTCCAGTCTGTTCTGATATATGGTAGGCTAGGTCAAATGTCCCTATCTGATATCGCAATCTATTCTCATTCCTAATTTCTTCATATCTCTATATACACATACTTCACTATTATTTATATATTTTTATTTATTTTTGTATTTATGTATTAGGCAGACATTATTTTTTACTTTAAAAATACAGTTGCACAATAATGGTACATAATAAAAAACCAGGAAAAAGAATTATATAATTTGATACACCACCAATAACTAATTAGACGACTTTTGTTTTTTGCACAAATTATTTAGATGACTTAAAACACTTACTGCATAACAAAATTTGTATGATAACATTAAATTCAAATCCAAATCCTCCTTAATCAAATAAATTATAAATTTTTTATATTATATTAAACTTGAATAAATTCACACTTATCAAATATTATTTATATTCAATTTAAATAAACTTACCTAATATATATAGATTTGATTTTTCCTAATTTATTTAAATATATATAAGCAACCCACACATATAAGTTATATAATCGTATTTTCCTTATAAGGTTTTAATT
The DNA here is from genome assembly GCA_026898455.1 of Plectranthus barbatus. Lineage (NCBI taxonomy): Eukaryota > Viridiplantae > Streptophyta > Magnoliopsida > Lamiales > Lamiaceae > Plectranthus > Plectranthus barbatus. The sequence continues at coordinate 125,743 of JAPKLW010000665.1, forward strand.
ACTATAACTCATTCCCTTATTTGACATATGTTTTCCTTTTATTAGTTTTGATAATAACAAATATATTACTTATTTCACCATCACTATCTGGGCATAGGTTTTTTTAACATAAAATATAATTCCTAAATAAATAGGTTTATAATTTCAAGTTTTAACTTTCTGTCATAAACCTATGTTAGCATATATAAATTGGTTTTGTAATCAAGTTTTTAATAGATTGTATTAATATATTTTCATAATTTAAGGATACATATATATAGATTTTGCATTGCACATCGTAGTACATAATCAATATAATATACTTATTTACAAATTTTACTGCGATCTGTTAATCCCATTTTGGAGAAGTTATATAATATATATTAATATTACACACAAATTTCAATGATTGCAAGTATGTTGTACTCTAATATTATAACTTGTTCATTAAATTAATTATAATTTATTTATAAATTTTTATGTTTAATATGAAATACAATAAATCATTAACATGTAAATGGAAAATCAAATTGAAGAATATTTTTTTAAAAAAAATATAATGTTGCATCTAATAAATTAAAAGGCAGATAGAAAATAATTTTATTTGCATTTTCAATGCATTAGAGACATTAAAAAATTAAAACTCACTTACAACTACATAATAATAATATAAAATCAAAACTCACTTACAATTACATAATCAAATCTTCTGAAAAATCATGCAATGAACAAATGAGAGGTCTTCTTTAGCCAAAGTCGTATTCGAGTTTTGGTAGATCGACCTCTGAGTTACAACAAAGGGGTGTGCCACCATTGACTAAGAAACGTGCAGGCGCAGCAGCTACATAAATCTCTTTATTTATGCTGTTGTTGACGTTTTCTCGGATCGATCTGAAATTTTGTAAAGAAAATCTCTATTTAACAAAAAGCATGAGCATCTATTACAACCAAACTAATTACTACATACATTATACAAAATACAAATAAGATTGTAAAAGAAGGTACATTTGAGTTTCTCAATACAAACACGTATGTGCAATACATGACTCAAATGCTCACCAATACATGAACGATTTGATCCTAGCTATTTATACTAATTTAATTTGACTATATTATAGTAAATAATAAATTGAATCCATAAATTATGTTAATTATTTGCATAAAATGGGTAATTACATTAACTTTGTTTCATGATTGTCATATTATTTCATTCATTACATACTTTCATAAATATTAATGTTATTAAAAGGGTATAACCGTTACATTTCTTATACATATGTGTAAAACACGTTCATATAAATTATAATGACAATAATTTATTTTTAGTCTCTTAAAATAATAATGATTGGTCAAAATAAATATGCACATATATATTATATTAAGGATTTTTGTTGAGTGATATTATATTCAGGAAAGTTAGATATAAGTTTACATTTTATTTATGTATTAATATAAATTGTAGTAATTATTTTTAAGTATATATAGATAGATATATTAATTTAAATTTTATTTATGTATCAATATAAAATGAGCTTTATCAATTCAGAACCCCAAGTTTTTCAATAAATTTTTATTATAAATTTAGTTAAAAAACTACTATATATAGATTTTAACTATTTCATTAATTATGATAATATAAGTTTATATTGAATATAACATCAATTTTATAAATAAATAATCGTGTTAAACAAATATATAATTAATTTAAATCATGTTTTATATTGAAAATAACATTATTCTTAAATAATAATTGAATCTTCTTTCAAGTTTTTTATTATAATTTATATATTACTAATGAAATTAATTAAATTATGTATCCATAAATGAGAAATATAAATAATTAGCTATTATAAAATCTATTTAATAATATATGTATATACTTAATAGAATAATTAGTATTAATTAATTATATACTTACCATATTTATTGTTAGTTACCTAATATATTGTGTAACTATTTTTGAAATATTTTTTTGGGGGGAAAATAAATTTGGCTAGGGGTCTTGCTTTTAGATATATATAGATTTCATATATTTATTTTTCTTTACAATGTTTAAATTTCAAAATTCCTTACAACACACGAATAAAATTGATAATAATAAGAATGAAACTCAAATTAATTTTGCAAATGCACAATTGAAATTAATTGAGCCCGTAGATATGTATGCATGTAGTAACATGTCATCAAGATTAACATTACAAAAAGCTATATCTTGATGAGCAAAAATGAATAGATAAGACAATAAATAGTCATCCCTTAGTCATCCCATACAATTAATTTCTGTATTCACAAATTGAGAAACCACAACCTTAATAGTAAGGAATAAAAACCACACCCAACACTGGTTTATTTTCTTCTTCTTCTTCGACCAACACTGGAGGAGTTACCCCATCGCGTACTTCTGAGTCCAGCTGCGGGCAGTGGACTCGTATTTGGCCCTGTCCGTCTTGTACATATGCGCGATTTCAGGCACCAACGGGTCGTCTGGGTTTGGGTCCGTCAACAAAGAGCAGATAGACAGCAGCACCTAACATCATCAACAACAATAATGTTCAACTACTATTCTTTCAAAAAGTACAGGCCATCATTGACACAGCTTATGATGAAGAATAAGAGAGCAACACTATATCATCTATTCAGCCATTTTGTTACAAACAAATACTTGCTTATACATCTGAATATATGTACGTATGAAGCAGGATCATAGTCAAGGCAAATACCTTGGATACAGTCAAGGCAGGACTCCACTGTTCTTTAAGAATATCGAGGCAAATACTTCCATTGCTGTTGATGTTAGGGTGAAACACCTTCGTCCTGAAAGCAACCTGTATCAGCAGAAGTAAGTCATATTTCCAATTTCAGATAGGCAACACTTGTAAACACACAAGGGGCAACTCCACAGCACAGCAATCAGACAAGAACCAAACATTGCATATACAAAAATTTCATCAGACATTCTTGACCAGAATATGATACACTAGCACAGCGACAATCAACATGTATTAAAACAAGAGGATAACCATTGCAAGTAAACTATGGCTGCCTTCCACAATAAACATAGATCAGGAAGCCACTGGGAACATTTGAAGCTGTTTCATGAAGCATCATACTGTAATACTCACAACATATACATTAATTGTAACCACTATTGCTGCATGTTACACAGCTATCCTAAAGAAAGCGCAATGGCATACCTTTGGTGGCTTAAAGGGGTAATCCGGAGGGAAATGAATTGAAACTAAAAATACACCTCCGGCATAAGGGCTATCAGAAGGGCCCATAATCGTAGCTTGCCAATGGAACATATCTTCAGCTACAGGACCTACATATGAAATATACAATATGGATCAAATAAAGCTCGAAAACATCATAATCGAACTACCAGGGGCAGAAAGGAAAAACAAGATTCTTTTAAAAATGCAATAGTTAAGGCTCTCAGAAACGAAGAACAAGATTTAACTAGATATCCAACTAAAATATAGCAATCCAGCTACCAATGTACAAGTAAACAGAGCCGATTTACCAGCAAGATGTCACCATATATAAATCGCCAAAAAATCATATAACCACACTCAAAATTCAGGATTTCCAACACATAAATAACAGGGTTTCCAGTCAAAATCATAGAAACAAAATATAACTATGCCAAGAACCTCATACAAATGATATCCAAAGCATAAGCAACCAAAATTATATTACAAAATCATATAATCAAACATACCAGCACTGCAAGACGTCGGAGGGTCCTTCTGCAGATCCTTGAGCTCCTTCAATATCCTCTTCGACGCCATCAAAAACCCTTCACACCTTCACAACAAACACCTAAACCTGCCAAATCAATAAACAAAAGAGAGAGAAGAGATCAGCCGCCACACAAAAATAAAAAAATAAAAATAATAATAAATCCCAATAACGTCATAGACTCATCAATCCTAACCCCAATCGAGAAGATCCAAACCCCCATCTCCACAACCCAGTAATATAAACGAAAAAACGCGCAACAAGGCCACCAGATTTCACGCGGCCAAAAGTGGAAGTGAAATATCTACCTGATCCAGAAAAGAATGCGATTAAAACGAAGGCAAGTTGGGGGCAATAATGAGGAATAGAAGAAGGGATTGGAAGGAAAGAGTGGATATATATAATAGGTGAGATTCTTGAAGATGAAATAAGTGTGGGACAGTATTCTAGAAAATTCCGTGAGTCAAATAAAGAATTAGGGATTTTTGGCGTGCAATCAACGCCATTGCTGCTGCTTTATACGTTGCCCTGTTGAAGGGGATTGACCTCAATAATGGCAGCGGCGTTTTCCACATCTCTTCAATTTTTTGCCGCATCTATTATATATATATAAAAGCAAGATGTTTGTAATAATTACAAAAATGCCATTTTCCCTCCAAAATCACCACTCACATTATTATTATTTTTTTTTTCTAACTAATATATCTATATTTTCTCTCTATTTATACATCTTTAAACCACTTGATTCTATAACAAAATTAATAATATAGAAATATTAGCTATATCAAAAGATTTAAATTAAAACCCAAATTTTCTCATCCAAAAATATTATCATTTATAACCTTTTTTATTTAATATTAACAGAGTATTGTATTGATGTAGAAAAAATACATAGGTATACAATATATATATATATATATATATATATATATATTAATAAAAATTTAAACAAAATTATTTGTGATACTTTATTTCTCAAAAGCATAAGTATCGTTTTTTAAGAGTTATCTTATTTATTGCAGGTTAGAATCTTAAAACAAAATATTTTGAAAACTTGATCATAATTTTGTTATGATGAATTTAGTTTTTTTAAGGAAAAAGTATCAATTATATTACAAACTATTATGGTTTTCTCAAGTATATCATAAAAAATGTATTTTATCAAAATATATTACAAACTATTAGTTTTGTTCCAAATTTATGTCGGGAGCAAATTTTTGATTACGAGAAGTTGACATGACTTGACGGGTGGCATGTCAACATTTAAAATTATATGTCATCGTACAAATATATTATAAATTATTGTCATTTTTACGAATATATTACAAGCTATTGTGATTTTCTCAATTATATTACAAACTATATATATTTTTAAATAAATACTTAAAACAATCAAATTTATTTTAAATTTATGATGAAAATATATTTATTTATATTTAAAATATTTAAATCATAAAATTATGCTTAAAATGTTTAAATAAAGATTCTTGACAAATTAAATAAAAAAGGAAAAAAAATATATGAAAAGCACTCATTTTAATTTTCTTATACTTTTGCTACGGTCTCACACCTCGCTGAATAAAAGAGTTAATTTTTTGGTTTGGCAAAGTGAGATACGAGAGAAAAATAAATAGGAAATTTAAAATATGCATTTTTCATTTTTTTTTGTTTTTATAAAATTGTCAAATATTTTTATTTAAATATTTCTGAATATAACTATATTTTTATTACCATTTTAAAATACAAACAAATATGTTTTCGTAATAAAAAGAATAAATTTGATAGTATGAGATTTTATTTAGGATATATATAATTTATAATATGATTGAGAAAATTATAATAGTTTGTAATATATTTGCACGATATCATGTAATTTTAAATTGTGGTATGTCATCCAGTATGCCACGTTAACTTTTCATCGCCGGAAATCGGCTCCTATCATATATCTTTTACAAAACTTGTAGTTTTTAATATATTTTGATAATATGCTTATGTTGTAATATATTTGACTAAATAATAATTATTTTAAATAAAATTCATACATTTTTCCCTTTTCTGAAAATGACTTTTTCTTTGTTAGGTTGAATCTTAAATTATATAGTGGAACCGAACATAATTTTAGATCTTGATCCTCATTTATGTACACAGTAAAAGTATCATTCAAATGTACTAATATATATGTGAAAAAATAAAAACACAAACTAATATATATTTCATATAAGAAAATTTAGTCCATTATTTTGTGAGAATTTTTTTTTTGCATTTTGTAAATAAATTTCATGAGGAAAATAAAATAAAACTTTAATTATATTGATCTAAATCTATAAATATATAAATACTAATATTATTGTTGTATCAATACAAAATTACATACGACTTCAAATAATTAATAAAATTATGTAGTAAAGTATATATGATCTTATTGATTATAAGATATAATATCATTTATTTATTTAGTATTGATCGCGCATCGCGCGGGTGTAAATCTAGTTTCTTTATATTCACCGATTCCATTCGCCTTTTCCTTTTCCCTTTCCCTTTCGATAGATTTTCCTTACATGCACGATTCTTACCATCTCTTTTACTTTACACAAATTCTAAATTAAATTTTATATTTATATTAATCAATTTAACAAAACTAAATCTTACGTTGACAAATAAGAATCATCAACCCTGTTATTTTACATGAGGTTTAATTTTTTTAAAATTGAATGATATTAATTTAAGATTGAAAACCTAAAATATCCATTTAGACTATTATACATTTAAAAAATACCCACTTTTTATAATACATATAAAAAATACTTAAAAGTACACTTTTCAGTTAAAGTCAGCATGTCAGTCTATTTTTTTCAAACAACAATGATTTTTGATTTAATTTTTATTAGCTTTATGATTTAAAATAGTGGAAATATTCGGAAGTGCAAAAAAAAATTGAATTAGAAATTATTTGGAAAATTAATTTTTCGGAAAAAAAAAATTAAAAAGTGGATCAGACCCGGATCAGACCAGGATCTGACCCGTATCAGACCATTTTTAGGTCGGGTCAGTGTCGATTATAATGAAATCGACTGGAATCGGATCAGACCCGAACCCGCTCAAAATCCAACAGGATCCGCGTGTAAACTCGAAACCGACATGGGTTGGTATCGGTAATGCCGATATCGACTTGATACCGACCCGGTCAAATTTAAGAAAAAAAAATATTTGAACACGCGAAAACATGTATTTTTTCCCATTTCTGTGTCGGTTGCTCACGAAATCTGGTCTGGTCCCCTTCAAACTCACGAAGCCGATTGCTCATTCATTCGAAACCACCGATTCCAATTATTAAAAACACATAGCCGACCAACAAGTAAGTTCCTAAATCTCAATCCTCCAAATTTCTTTCCATTATGTCGGTTTAGAATGCGAAAAAAAAAAAAGAAATTTTTCTTGAAATTTTGTAAATTTGAATGATTGTATGCATAGAATGGAATAGGTGTATGTTAAATTTGAATTATTTACATGTTTGGAATGAATAATGTCGAATTATTTGATTTAATTTGTTGAATTATTTTGGTTGAATTATTTAAATGGACTTCGTGTGTGTAATTGGATTGAATTTTGAAAATTTGTTGAATTATTTTATTTTGAATATGGTGAATTAATTCGAATGAAATTTGGGAATTTGTTGAATTAGTTTATCTTACAATTGTTGAATTAATCCGAATGAATTGAATTAATTTTTGTTGCAATTGTTTTGAATTATGCATTTGGTTGAATTTGTTGAATTATGCATTTTGTTGAATTAAATTACATGTTAAATTGGCGTATATTTCATAATTATTGCATTTTGTGTTTGATTTTTGCAGCCACAGTGGATTAGGCCCTCTTTTCATGGTCTAATTACTAAAGTGAATTTATACACTAAAGTGGCCTTTTTAGAGATTATTAATGATACATTATATTCAATAGGGGGTCAAGGGTTGCTTAATCAATTTGTTAATGGGTCGTTTGGTAACTTATTAACTTGGAAAAAGAATGGTCCCAGTGCATCGCAACCATTAATCGAGCTATTAGGCTTTCAAATTACTAGTGAATCCCCTAATGCTTTATGGTTTTGTATTGATTGGCAGATTATAGAATTTGGAGTGCCCGAATTTGCATTAGTTACAGGATTTGTTTTTTATTCTAGTGCTTTTGATTCCCGTGCGGATCATAATCCTTCTAGCACTTCGGTTTTTCATACAGTTTGTGGGGGTAAGAATCTTAGCGCTAGAGAATTATTGATGATTTTTAGGGATAAAAAATGGAACGCACTAATCAGGGTTTATACTTGAGGGTGGCTAATATATTAGCAGCTTGTAATTTTGCTTTAGGACTTTCTGAAAAACGAAAGTTTGAGAATTGGGTATATGTTCTGGTTGAGGATTTGGGTAGGTGGGGTTCATTTCCATGGGGGCATATGCTTTTCAGTGTTTATGTTATTATTTGGACCTTGCCCTTACTAGAGCAGATCGAATCAGTGGTGGGAGCTTTATTTAGGCGGACCCATTTGGGCATTATCGGTATAATTTAATTTTGTTAATTAATTCTTACTCCAACTAGAGTGAAGTATTTTATGTTAATTTTTGTAGGTGTGGGCCTATGAGGCCATTCATAAGTTGGGTCGTGTCTGCGCTATTCTGCGAAGGCCCGATGCACTCCCTCGATTTATGAAATGGGAGTTTTCGAGGCCGTATATAATTGATTGGGGGCAATTCTTTATTCAAGATGAGGTATGTAATTTGTTGGCTATCTAGATTATCCTTTAATATTTTTTTAATTGTTAGTTCTTTAATTCACAGCTTGAAGTGAGTTCTAATTTGGAGGCTTCTCTTGCCGAGAAGGAGATGTTGTATTTTACTTTTGCGGAGATGGACAATCCGATTGGGGTACAGTTCCGACTGCCAGAGAATCCAGTATAGGGTGCAGGACGGGGTGTAGGACAGGGTGCAGAAGAGGGCGCAGGACGGGTTGGGAGAGGAGCTGGTGGGGAGACAGAGGGAGGATCACTGCCGAAGACCTCTACACTCTCACGTAGACGCACTCGTCAGAGGCATCATGCATCATATTGAAATGCTCTTGTTTCGACGTCCGACACGAGCATGGCTTGAGAGCGATGCGGGCACGTACCTTTATAGCATTAGGGATATTTGAGTATACTACCGATGGTTGAGAGATTTGTTTTGTTTAGTGTTTTAATTGAACACTTTTATTGGTGCAAACTATTTTAGTTTATGATTATTCTATCTCACTTATTTGTCATGCAAACAAACATTTATTAAAATGTTGAAATAAGCATACAACTAAGAACCAAACATTATAATTTACTAATTGTTCGAGACCCTATCAGGTTAACTTCGTTTCGTATGACCATTTGATCTACAAATACTACACCGCTTAAGGGCGCGATGTCTGCTGGTAGAAGATTGAGAATGCTCTGCACCCGATAGACGTCGACTGTTTCTAGGGCGACCTGCTTGACGTGTTATTATTAGAGGCAAAACAAGTACTGATGCTGCTTCAGATGAAACATCCCATTCAGCTTGAGGCGGTAGAGGATTAACAATCCCACCATATATCTCACGCCAAGTCTCGGTTTCTTAGTAGGGATAAATGTAGTCATACAAATAAAGACCACTTTCCCTATAAAACAAAATTTAAAACTATTAGAGGTTATAATTGAAAACAAAATAATGATGAACGGTCGTACCGAATTGTTGTTGCTGCATGAGTGCACGACATGAGATCGAGTTGAAACTCACGGCAGTCACAAAAATTAGATTGTAGATCCACATTCCAAGACCGAGTCCCGTCATTGACCTTGAAAGCATGTTGCAATATGGAAACCACATTGTATGTGCGTGATTTCTCCACCACAGGTTCAATCTTCGCTACAGCTTCCTCCGTCAACGGATCAGTCCATTCGCAGCTTTGGCACGTCGATGGTCAAACCACTATTCGACAATACTTCTATATGCTTCTATGAGCAAGCATATTGGCAAGCGACGAGCATCCAACAGTCTTGCATTGAAGGCCTCGGCCGCATTTGAGGTCAAAAAGCTGTATCGGCGGACAGGACACTTTGATTTAGCCCACTTTTCAGGTCCGACGTCCATTAACTTGTCGTAGGCTGTCGAATTTGAAACTTTCATCTGACCTATAGCCTGCTTAAATACAGTCGACCAATTCGCGTACGCAGCACGATGGTACAGCGGGATAATGTTCGGACGGAAGCTGGTTAATTTATTCTGTAAATGATAAAAATAAAGTCAGTGTGCGGTACCTGGATAAACTGTACTCATAACATTCAAAATGCTAATGTACTGGTCGGAGACGATCAATAATTGATCGTTGCAGCCAAAAGACATTCGGATTTGAGTCATAAACCAAATCCAAGACTCGTCATTCTCTATCGGGCCGACACCAATGGCATGTGGGAAGACCTGTTCATTACCATCTTTGGTAACAACAACAAATAAAACTCTTTTGTAACAGCAACAAATAAAACTCCTAGTCCAGTATGGATGCGACGTCTTGCAGGACGGGTGAATCAGAAGTATCCAATGGAATAATTAGAAGTAACCAATTATTTAAATGGATTTCCAGATCTTCGGGTAGAGGATGAGCCGGCAAAAGATTTGAAACAAAAGCATTCATACCACCAACAGATTGCACCCATGCAGAAAATTCAGCCACCGTACAATGCATTAAAGATTTGTTGAAATCCTCATCATCTGACTCAGACGTGTCTTCAGCATCCTCCTCCTCCTCCTCATCATCATACTCCACTAAACCACCACCCTCATTTAAGTCAGGAATATGTGAACTCCCACTTGCACCACCTTCGTAAGGTTGATCAAAAAACATGGAAGAATTGAACCTTTGAAGGTCATCCGGACATGGACTGAAAGTAGCATGCGACGGTGGACTAACGGAAGATATGAATGGTCTGTACGGGGATGGCTCCCACTGAGAACTCCCAACACCAATGTTGATTACATTGTTGAAAATAACATAAACATTGGGCTCTGAAAAAAGAGTGCAAAGCCGCTGCAGATCAACATCCGTCGCCAACAATGATCTTACATTCCTTCCACTGCGACTCTGGGCTGTATAATACAGATTATACTCAAGTTGAATATTTTCAGAATCAAGAAGCGACTGGATGTTGCTTCTTAGATATTGTATGGAAAGATTGGTCATTGGGATGTAAACCAACCTTTCCTCTCCACCCACGTAGTTGGATGAATCATCAAATTGCCCATTGTAATGAACAAAGATAGTGCACCAATTATCCATTTTTCAAAAGAGGGAAATGAGAAAATAAAGTGAATATGTAGAAGATGGAGAGTAGAAGGAACAAAGATTTAGTGAATGCGTATGCTTCGTCTATTGCAGATGCACCGTCATTTATATACAAACCAATCTCAATTATTTAAATGAATTGATTGGACTTGTCAATACGGTAAAGTGGCATTCACTCATCTGCATTTCAATGTACGAGTAAATTGCATCCACTCATGTAGTCAAAAAAATTTAATTGTCATGCATTATTCATGTCAGTAAATTTTATGAGCTCATTTGACCAATATTGCATGTAAAAAGTTGGGAAAATAATGCACATAGGACAATAATGCATGTAAATAATCGATGGTCATGTAATTTTCAAGTCATAATATTAATGACTTTATTGGACCATAATGCGTGAAAAAAGTAGGAAAAAATATGCATAGAGGAAAAAAAAGGGATGAAACCGACCCGGGTCAGATCCGGGTCGGTTTCGGTCTGTTCAAGGTCTGATCCACCTATAATTGAGTCGATCTCGGTATATTTCACGAGTCTGACCCGAATAAGGACAAAACTGACCCGGACGAAAAACACATAAAATGATTTATCAATTTTTTTTATAACTGAAACTTATATCTTAATTATAAAATCTATTTTTAGTAATCATATCATTATCGTTTAAACAATGATTGAATCAAATTTTGCAAAAAACACTTCCCCATATAAAATTTTGTACTTTTAGATATTTTTGATATGTGTTATAAAACGTGGGTATTTTTGTGATGTGTATTATAAAAATGGGTATTTAAAAAAATATTTTCACTTAATTTAAATCTCATTCCATATAGATATTTTAGTAATTGTAAAATTCGCAATTTATTGGACAGAGAAAAAGTGACATAAATTTACAATTCACACCCTGTACTTCTCTAAAAATTATGATCTTTTAATTACAAGCAATATTCTCATCAATGTGTTGGAACTAAGACTTTTGTTATTATTATTTTTTTTAAATAGAGATATGTGCACAGCACAATAGTACAAATAGTAGTAGTAGTAGGTTTACCAATCCACCATCAAAAAGACCGGCATTTACAAGGACAGCGCCGTCCAATGACTTGGGCCATCCCATCTCACGACTTTCTTTTTATTTTTCTGAATTTATTTATGTGCACCATGTCTATTTATGAGAATATAAATTACTCCTATGTGAAACAAAAATTGATCAATATTAATAATAATAATTTTATTTTATTTGGCGTAATGATATTCAATCATGCTTGGAATTCTAAAAAAAAATGTATCAGACATAACATAAAAATTGCATGCATCAATGGACTAAGAAACAAGGCAATCTCAAGAGTGTTGATAAGAAAAAACTCCATTGCTATGAAATTCAATAACAATGTACCTCCGGCGGCCAACGGCTGCAAGTCGAAGCTGTGGCCCCCGGCGTAAAAACTAAAAATTAAAAAACTAAAAAAAATTCCTGCAGAATCAAAAACAAGAAACAATCAAAGGAATGAAGGGGCCCTGCACATTTGAATCCTTGGACTTATTTTCACAAGAAGATCGGCCTGTTGTGGCAGTCGTCGGATTGACGTACTTCCTCAATCATCCGAACTACTTCATTCATGCTGGGACGCATGTACGGCACCTTCGCAACACAGGCCATCGCAATCTGCAGCATCTGCACCATCTCCTCTTCAATGTCTTGGAACCTCATCAGCTCCGTGTCAAACACCTCACCCGTCCATTCCTCCCGGACCACCGACCGAACCCACCGGGGGAGATCAACAATGTCATCTCCGCCTGTACCACACTGGATTGCTTGCTTTCCTGTAAGCATTTCCAGGAGGATCACTCCGAAGCTGTACACATCCGATTTATGACTGTGCTTTCGCGTCTCAATCACCTCTGGAGCACGGTGTCGATCAGATGCAGGGTTGTTCATGTTCATGAGGGGAGCTACGCCGAAATCAGATACACAACCATCAAGATGTTGGTTCAGCAGGATATTGGAGGACTTGATGTTTCCATGACTGAACCTCGCCCCACACACGGCGTGTGCATGAGCAATCCCTCTTGCAGCTCCCAGAGCTATCTTCATTCTCGAATCCCAATCCAGTGCAGCTCTACCACAAGACTTGTTTCCTGTTACTTACATTCAAATCAAGAAATAGACTACATACACTCAGAGAGAGAGAGAGAGAGAGAGAGTAGCCAAGCTGCCGTTGGGATAGTAATCATAGACCAGGAGTTTTTCATCCTTGGAGTAATAGTAGGCACGCAAAGGCACGATATTTGGATGCTGTCCAACTCTGCCAACTACTTCCATTTGCTGTTCAAAGTCTCTCTTCCCCACGATGACCTCTTTCAGTCTTTTCACGACAACCGTTGTCGACTCCTCCAAAACAGCCTTGTATGCATTCCCAAAACTACCCTTCCCCAGCACTTCTGCAGAGGCGCTCAACAACTCCTCCAGATCAAAGTACATACACCCTTGGAAGAAAACTAACTTGTTTCTCTCAGCTTCTTCCACTCCACTCCCAAACTCTTCACTTGGTTTCTCACTCCTCCCAACAACAGATGACTTCAATCTCCGGGCACCACCACCTCCTCCATCTCTCTGCTTTTTCACCAAAAATAAAACTAACAGCAGTACGGCACCTCCCACTGCCACTGCAATAGCAATTATTGCTCCCAACGAGAGTTTCTTCGAGGACTTTTGTCTCCCTTCAGAAGGAAATGAGGAAGTGAGAGGAGGTTGAGCAAGAGGGAAGCAAGGGTTCAACGGCAGCTCGCATAAAAAGTTTCCGACGAATGAAGAACTAGGAAACGAACTCAGAGAAGATGGAATACTGCCGTACAAGTGGTTGTAGCTTATGTCGAAACGTTTGAGGTGCAGATCAGGAAGAGGGCCAGAAAGTGAGTTGTTTCGGAGGATCAATGCTGTGAGATGAGTCGAGTTCTGAAATGTTTGTGGAATGCTTCCAGTCAATGAATTAAACGAGAGATCCAAAACAGCAAGTTGAGGGGGCAGTGAAGCAGGAATTTCACCAGAAAAGTTGTTGTTTTGGAGGAAGAGGTAGCGGAGAGAATGTCAGGAGGCAGGTTACCACTGAGGCGATTGGCTCGAAAGCTCAGAACCCTCAGGGCATCCAACTTCCCAATAGTGTTGGAGGGAATCCGGCCGGTAAGTCCGACACCGGGAAGCCGCAGACCGGTCACACTCTTGCCATCTGCGCTACAAATGATTCCTGTCCATGATGTGCAGACAGGGGAAGCCACATTCCAGTTGAGTTTCCTGCCATGAGGTACAGCAGCTGAAAATGCCAGGAGTGCTTGGCTATCTGAGCTCAGGTCACCCCAAGCCCAAGGCGGAAGATTGGAAATGACAAAGAGAGAACATAGCATTGCGTAGGTGGAGGAGTGCTTCATTAGACAATTCACCAAAGCATTCAAATAATTCTGGGGTTGCAGATTTCCTGAGGAAGCGTAGGAGAAAATGGAAAAGCAAAATTAGTTTAGGAGTAGGTGAATAGAGGCAGTAAGAATATTCCCCATGAATCAAAGAAAATATAAGGAATCTAAACATGGAACCATTAAGATTCAAGCTGTAATTCACAAAAATGGAGTTGAAAGAATAACAAGACATTTATGACTCATAAGCATTCATGTACATAGATTAAAATTCAGAATCGTAGTCTTTTTTCTTGAAAATCTCCAAATGAGAAACAAGAATGAAAAGAAAAAGGCATGAGGTATTTGGAAACAATCTTCAACCAGACTGAGCAATACAACAAGCTTATTCTGTAAGAAAATGGATTTACTAGCAGCTAGTAGAGGCAACAAAGAAAGCAGGCTTAATCATTCTACACAGAGAAAAAGTCTCATAATCTAAAACAAACACAAAGGCAACCAGATTCTCCACGTGATCCAGACTTCAATTTTAATAATTTAATAATCCGAAACACCGATAACGTAATTAAGAAATGCTCGGTTCCTACAGAAATAAGGGATCTTTGGAGTCACGTTTCCATTACATTTCCGTACTCACAGCATAACAAAAAAAGAAGAAATAATGAAAATAGAATCCATGCAGCAAACAATGCACTAATGCATTATTTGTCTAAACACAACAGCACTAACATTACAGCCTCTGAAAACATGTGCAAGTTATAATGACTCCATTCTGTCACTAAATATTGTTGCCAAGAACGAACCAAATTGGCAATAAAGAAACGAAAAAGGAAAGCACACCCACAGAGGACTTGGACGATTACCTCGAAGCATGTCGAGGGGCCCAGAAAATCTCTAGTATCTCCAATGCAAATCCCAGAAATACTTAAGTAGAAAGAATGATGAACTTGAGCGTCAAAATCAGACCTTTTTCTTCCCAACTTTAAATTGGAGTAATTGAGTGCAGCTAAGAGACAGAAGCAGCAACTACATTCTAGTCAAGATTTCACATCACACCATAAATTTGAGATTTCAAACATCTTAGCCTGTACTGCAAATGCAACAACAAATGATCTTTAGCATGAGAAGTTTGCTGGATATCAAATTTTTTTATAAAAGAAAAAATGACGAGAGGGGTGTGTGCGTCACTGACTGATGTTTGATGCACTCAATCACTGAGAGGTGGAGCGCAGGTTGGGTTTCGTGTGTGTGAGAGAGGGACGAAAATGAAAAAACCGCCAATGTTTTACAGCAAAATCAATTTATTTCTTCATACTATATACATGCACGTTAAATTAACAATAAAAAAAAGTTCGAAATTTGACATAAATTATTTTACTGTTTTACATGTATTCAAAATTTTAACAGAAATATCTTACTCGATTTGGATTTTAACATTACTGCATTTTATTTTACAGCAAAAAGAAATTTATACTCGTAAAAGAAAAACTAATTAGGATTTGACTTTCATCAAATCATAATTTTAAAGTTGGGATATTAAGTTTTCCATAATCAGGAGTGAATACAAATTCAAATAATTATAAGGATACGAATACATCTTATTAGAGTTATATCTTATAATTTTATTTTATATTTTTAAAATATAATTAAAAAATTATTTGTGCATACCCTTCTCCAAAATGTGGTCAACAACATCAAAGACTCAAATTATTTATATTCTATATTTAATGCTTTTTACAAATGCATAATATAAATTATAAATATTATATTTGTGTTAATTTGCTTATCGTGGTGGGTATATGGAAAATTGCACCATGTGTATTATTAACGCTCCAATGCTTATGGTGGGTATATGTATTATGATCACGACCAATGTGTTAATATATTAGAAATTATGATTAATTAAAATTAATTTTATCATTAATATTATATTATTATATTAACACCTAAAAATATTAATATGTACTCATAGTGTGGATAGGTGAGCGAAATTAATTCTCAACAAAATTAGATATAATTCTTCTAGTAAGCAATTGTCACTAAATAATCTAATATAGTAGGGGTTGGGGGAGAACACCTGAACAAAAATAAATTTTTAAATTTGCAAATATGAAATTAAGGATCTCGTGCATCAGTGTGCATTCATTAGATGTATCCCACATTATAATTATTTTGTCAAAAGTTTTATGGTTGGCAGTTATTTCTTGTTTTATTTAATAGTATGAAATAAAAAGCATTAGTCAATACTAAGAATGTGCAAAATCACAATTAATTCAACATACCAATGTGTGCACTACATTTATTGTAACGCTCCGAGACATACGGGATGGAACCAATAATAATACAATTGCAGATATTAACATTTAATTTCTATACTAGTTTTTCACCCGTACGATTGCACGGAATATCCACATATCATGGCATGTACTCATGTTATTTTTATTTCAGTTTCAATTCAAGAATTTCATAATTTTTATATCTTATTGTATAAAAAATTGATCACATAAGAATAATATTTATTATTTTATATTTTATTCTATAAAAATGTGATCGCAAAAATATTGTATCTTAAGTAATATATTATTAAACGGTTATAAAAATATGTTGAACAGTACACAATTTGAAACCGATATACCCAAATTATATATTTTATACATTAAATAAAAATACTAATTTAAATAAAATAAAAAAATCAAATTAATGTATATTGCATATAATATTTTTCATGTTAAATGTTAAAATCTGATTTGGGTCAATCATACAAATGTCAACTTAGTTCGAAACAGCAGCTCGGCCCAAAAAGAGTTTAATCAAAATAATTCGAACTGAATAGTTTGAGGTCTAATAGACATTGAGTTCGAAAATTAATAGGTTGATTCAATTAACCTAATTAATTTTAATTAGTATTTTTATCATAATTATATTACCAAAATTTGTTTTTAAAACACAAAATTATATATATTATTTTGAATTTTATGTTTCAAATTACATAGTTGTAATTAGTTTAAATAATTTTTAATAAATATAATCTCTCTTTAAAGTTATTTAATCGGAAAGTTGAAATATTCATAAAATGATAAAATCTATTGGCTATCTTTACTCATTACCACAATTTTTAATATTTAAATGGATGATAATATAAAGTTTGATGTGTTGAATTTTTTATAAAAGAGAATAAATATTTTATAACTTTTTGATCATTTAGAAAATTAAAATAGAGTATAAAATATTTAATGACATGAACGTTTTTATATAATATTAAAAATAATTTGTTGGTCTAACGGACTAGCCAGAAAATCGAAACATTGAGGCTATAGTCGAGATTTTTTAACTTGAAAAAATTTTAGTTCGAATTGACCAATAACAAATACTCCCTCCGTCCCGAGTTATTAGTCCCATATTCCTTTTTCGTCCGTCCCAACTTATTAGTCCCATTTCCTAAAATGGAAAAAAATCTCCTCACACCAATAAAATATTAATTCCACTACACTCACAAACATTGGTAACTGTGCCAAAAGCAAATGAGACTAATAACTCGGGACGGAGGGAGTAACTTATAACTCAATAGAATTGACCTGAAATCTAACAAATTAACCGGATTGACTTCCCTACTCAATCTGGAAATATTTGACCCACCATTGCTTTCTTTTTCCAACAATTCATAGAGAAAATAAATACTTGCTTCATAAAGAAATATTTGTATTAATGTATATGCAAGATATGTTGGAATATGATACGAATAAAGAGGAAGAAGTTCATGGGCTGGTAAGTGAAGAGCCCAAGAAGGAGGAGGAGTCTACTACAAAAATTGTTGGAAGCAAGCCCATTATAATATTTGAGTTCTTGTTATTAATTAATAACAAATCAAAGAGTACACTTTCTTAAATGATCTGCACGATTTCCTTCTCAAGATGAGAAGAAACTGTTTTTGTCATGTACAGCCAATTGGTATTGCTGATTTTGATGTTCTCTATTATTATGGCAGAGGAAAAGGAAAATAAGAAAGAATGACATTTAAGTGATTGCAGCTCATCTCTGAATTACTTTTTTAGAAGCTCCTGTATAATGTTCTGATTTAGACACTTCTGAAATCTGTTACTTCCTGGTAATTTAATGAAGTCTTTATTGATGATAGTTGTCCATCATATTCATAAGGATAAATATGCAAAAAGTGTCCTCAAAAACTCCAGGAGTAGCTGATGCAGAGCTGGTTTATGGCTTTGAGAAGAGTACAGTAAATCCCCAGATCAGGGACACTGGGGATTCCCCTCCTGTCGCTGGAAAAAGATTTGCAATATGTATTCTCAGTTGAGACGAATTTCGATCAGAACTGGAATCCATCAGCAAATATGAAGTACCATGCAATCCTTTTGGTAATAATGATTGCTTTTCTTATCCTGTGCAAACTATTTAGCTTCCAAATTTTCGTGAAGTTAGTTTTTTTGGTTAGGATAGGCCACACAACAATTGTTTTAAGCTTATATCTATTTGGCAGTTGCTACGACTTACTTGAGCTACATGAATTCTTCTCTAAAATGAGATACATCAGGCATGATGTATCGGATAAGGAATGCACTACCAGGCTGTTAGGGGACAACAATGGCCGACGAGTACTGTTTTTTTTTTTATTCTGTTAGGATCAAGTTGTAGTCCTTCGGGACAGGTCGAATGCTCTCCTGAATGCATTTGTGTGCCTAATATTCAGTGAGTATGATTGTAAATGGGTGTGAATGAATAACAACATCCTTTTTCTATCTTCCCAATTTCCTCTGTTTCTTCTTTCTTCTTGTTGGAGTTAAAGCTTACTCGAAAAGCTCCTCACATACACTACTGTGAGTGTATCATTTGGTGCTCTCGTTGAGAGATTCACCATGGGGGAAATGGAGAACTCATCTGCCATCACAAAACTCGAAGGAAAACTACAAGCAACCAACCAAACCATTCAAAGATACATGAGCGCCATGGATGCTCGATTAACTGAACTTTGCTCTTACATACAAGGGACAGGATCTAGTAACATGGGAAGTTCGACCAAAATACCACACCCGCCACCGTT
The DNA here is from genome assembly GCA_026898455.1 of Plectranthus barbatus. NCBI lineage: Eukaryota > Viridiplantae > Streptophyta > Magnoliopsida > Lamiales > Lamiaceae > Plectranthus > Plectranthus barbatus. Next base: position 145,256 of record JAPKLW010000665.1, read on the forward strand.
TCTTCAACAACCCGAGATAAATAAGCCGATAGGGGACATCTCACCGGTGTTACGCTCCATGAAAATGGATGTGCCCAAGTTTTACGGGAGTGATCCACATGGGTGGGTATTTCGGATTGAGGAATTTTTTGACTTCCACAACACGCCAAACCACCTTCGTTTGCGAATCGTGTCATTTTATATGGAAGGAAAAGCTGCTTCGTGGTTTCAATGGGCAAAGGCGAATAATCTTCTCAGTTCGTGGTCGGTCTTTACTGACAGTCTCCTGCAGCGATTCAGCACCACTCTTCACGAAGATCATCAAGGTGCCTTATTAAAACTGACTCAAACAAACATGGTGGCAGAATTTCAATCACAATTTGAAGAGCGACTGAACCGAGTAACTGGATTACCGGAGCACCTTCTAGTCAGCTTCTTCTTGTCGGGATTAAAGTCTGAAATTCAAAGAGAGATGTCCCTCCTTAAACCTACAAGCTTGATGGAGAGTTTTTCCATGGCACGAATCTACGAAGCCCGATTAGAAGCAACCAGATCTGATTCCAAAATATGGTCCCGCAGAAATTTGAGAGGCATGGCTAATCCGGTGACATCCACTCCACCAGTGCGCACGGCGGTTGACACTCTCCTACCGACGGGCTATTCACCACGACAACAGCCCGCCTTACTACCAACACCTAACATCCCTATTCGCCGAATGTCGCAAGCTGAAATGAGAGAGAAAAGAGAGAAGGGGCAGTGTTACTGTTGTGACCAAAATGGTCAAGTGGGCATCATTGTAAGGGCGAATTTCTCATTTTAAACAAGGAGGAAGGAGATCCACCTCCTGATGATGAGATGACGATGGAAGAACCACCCGACGAAATAGTTCTTGGAGACGTCTCAAGCTTGAACACACTGGCAGGTTTGGGACGACCCCGATCATTACATCTAACATGATCAATCAGAGCGCATGAATTCCAGGTGTTGATTGACAGTGGAAGCACACACAACTTTTTGCAACCATCTCTCGCAGAAAAGTTAAAATTGAAGTTAACTCAAGTGCCACCTTTCCGAGTATATATCGGAAATGGTGACTATCTCCTTTGTCTCCATGTGAGTTACAAGGTCCCTCTTAAAATGCAGGGTGAGCTATTTCCCGTTGATCTTCATATCCTCGCGGTGGAGGGGCCGTCCGTAGTGTTGGGAGTACAATGGTTGCAGACACTAGGAAAGGTGACACACGACTATGCTGAGCTCCTCATGGAGTTTAAGTGGCTAGGGCGGTCGATTCAACTGGAAGGTGACAAATGCTCCAGCAACCAGAGGCTTTCTTTTAACCTGTTCCAGTCGATGATGAAGGTTGAGGAAGTGGATGCAATCAATGAGATTTATGCCTATCCTGCACTTGATGATAAGCAAAAGGGAAAATGATGAGTTGTTGGAATTGTATACATAAAAGCATTATGATTGGTATATTAGGAAACGTTATGTTTGATATACTGGTAATCATTAATGACTTGCAATAAACAACTCCTGTCTGAATTAACAATCATACGATGCGAACAAACACATCCAGTTATCTCGTCGATAGGGAGATCATACGGTGTGTAAGAGATCACAGAAGATCGTATAGATCGTTCGACCTAGCGAGATATAAACAGTTATCACAGCTGAGACAGTTTCTGGTTTGGCTGTCGGTTTAGGCTGCGGCACACAAGTCCATAAGCGGTTTATCTTGACTGCTTTGTGTGACCGGTACATCTCAATGTATTGATAGGATCAACAGTGAGATGAACCATTCTACTTGACATATGAATGAGTAAAGATCTCGGTAACTTGGTCGGATCTAAAGTCTATTGAAAGCTGAGGGGCACACATGGGTTGACTGTCACTTTGACTTGCTATGGTGGAGAGTCTTACATGTACTCGTATATCTGCATCTTGGGTGATGGCAGTTTGTGTGGGGTTTCCTCAGGCTGGATTTAGATAACCATATCCGGTTCAGGATGGTGACATTCCCTGGGAAGCTCACGAGGTTCGTTATGCTAAGTCCTGCAGGCTGAATCATTGATTCAAGCATAAGCGATAAGGGTTGAGTGGTACTACTCAGGAATAATAAGAGATTAATTAATTACAGCTAATTGTCATACGCTGAATTAATTAATGAATGTCTGAAACCTTAAATATGGGGATTAACCAAGTCAATGCAACCCGTTCCTAATAGCGTGGTAATAAAGGGGTAGGTCAGCATTAATTCTCTGGTGGCATGAATTAATGTTTATTAATTAATTATGTTCTGGGTTGAACATGGAATTAATTAATAGGAGGCCCACTTTATTATTTGCATTTGATCCCTGGTCTGGCCCAACACTGCTCAGAGCCCATTAGGGTTTATTAAACCCTAATAGCCCATTCTCAGATTTATATAAATAGATGATCTCTCACTAGCCCACATAAGTTCTAAGTTTGATTTTCAAATCAGAAACCCTAGAGAGATTGTGAGAGAGTGGGCGGCTGTAGATTCGGTAGCGTATCCTCACCAGATTTCCGGATCGAGCAAGGGAACAGATCAGAAGATCAGATCTGTAGGAACACCATCGTTTTGATCGATTCTAGATCCAGATCTGCACCATCTTCATTGTCGTCATCGATCTAGATCTGTAGATCAGTCCTTGGAGTTTAAGGTATCCCTTTGAATCTACGAATTAAATTAAATAGGAGCATGCATAGGGCATTTGCTGTTTGTCATGATATTTATTTTGATATCCATAAATCGAATCCGGAGTTTTAATAAATGGCGATTCATGTCGCCTATTGTAGACTCAGTACCTACATGAGCATGACCCTACGCGAAGGGGAACTACCTCATAACTTGCTGCCAGAAATACAAGAATTAGTGCAGAGGTAAGAGCACGTGTTCCAGCCACCTACCACTCTGCCTCCTCACCGATCACAGGATCATCGGATTCATTTGCTACGAAATGTTCCAACTGTGAATGTGCGCCCCTATCGATACCCACAGTTCCAGAAAAAAAAGATGGCTAAAATGGTGGATGAAATGTTGGAACAAGGGTTGATCAGGCCAAGCACCTCACCTTTCTCTTCTCCGGTGTTGCTCGTAAGAAAAAGATGGAACCTTTCGGTTTTGTGTCGATTACCGAGCATTAAATACAGTTACGGTGAGAGATAAATTCCCTATACCCACAATCGATGAGCTGTTGGATGATCTAGGAGCTGCCACCATATTCACCAAGCTAGACCTCCGGATGGGATACCACCAAATTAGCGTGGCAAACCGTGATGTATACAAAACAATGTTTCGAACCTCGGATGGCCACTATGAATTTCTGGTAATGCCCTTTGGACTCTCTAATGCACCTTCTACTTTCCAAGCTATCATGAATAATGTTTTTGCTACTGAATTACATCGGAGTGTGGTGGTATTTTTTGACGATATTCTGGTATATAGCACCACTCTTAGCGATCATCTCGTTCATTTAGAACGGGTGTTCTCATTGCTAGCTTCTCACCAGTTTCATGTGAAAGCTTCAAAATGTGTATTTGGGCAAGATTGTGTGGAATATCTTGTGCATGTTGTATCAGCAGGCAATGTGAGGGCGGATTAGCGCAAAATTGAAGCGATGATCGTTTGGCCGATACCGAAGAACATCAAACAACTCCGTGGCTTCTTTGGATAGACCGGGTACTATAGGCAATTTGTTCGAGGTTATGCTGGAATTGCTGCCCCTTTAACGGATTTACTGTCACACGATGATTTCAAGTGGTCAGAAGCGGCAACCCAATCCTTCAATCAACTGAAGAAGGCCATGACCGAGGCCCCGGTGTTGCGTCTACCCAATTTTTCTGAGGAATTTGTAGTGGAAGCAGATGCCTCGAACATAGGAATTACATGCCATTGTGGAATCTGTTCAAAAATGGAGGCAGTATTTATTGGGGCGATTCTTTGTCATTCACACTGATCATCAAAGCATTCATGAACTGTTGACACAGGTTATCCAAACTCCAAAGCAACATGTATTTGTTCGCAAATTGCTCGGTTTCCATTTTCGCATTGAGTATAGGGCAGGGCATACCAACACAGTGGCAGATGCGCTGTCTCGGACAGAAGTACCGTTGGAGGAGAAACAAGAAGAGGCGGAACTCAAAGCCCTCCTCAGTGATAGCCGGCCAATCTCGGGAATTCTGGATACACTTAGAAGCGAGGGGGAGCTTTTGCCTGATATGCTGCGGATATTCCAGCAAATTGAGGCGGGGACTGTGGGCTCCCAATACACACAACATAATGGGCTTTTATTCTACCAACAAAGATATTATGTGAGCCCATTCTCAAGTTTGGTACCACATCTCCTTTATGAGGCCCATTTTTCCCAAATCGGAGGTCATTCGGGGGTGAAGAGAACATTGGTTCGGTTAGCCGCCATGTATTATTGGCCAAAGATGCGAAAAAGTGTGGAGAAATATATTGCCACTTGTTTGGTCTGTCAACAAACGAAATATTCTACACAACCACCGACGGGACTTCTACAGCCTCTCCCGCCCCTAGAACAGCTTTGGGAGGCGGTAACCATGGATTTCATAATTGGTTTACCCCCGAGTAAAGGTTCCACAGCTATCCTTGTTGTGGTGGACCGACTCACTAAATATTCCCATTTTGGAGCACTTCCCACCCATTTTACAACTGCTAAGGTAGCCGCTTTATTTTCTGATATTGTGGTTAAACACCATGGATTCCCCAGCTCAATTATATCTGACCGCGATTCCGTCTTTTTGAGTGAATTCTGGAAAACTCTTTTCCTTCTAAGCGGCACCAAACTACAACAAAGTACTGCCTACCATCCCCAGACGGACGGGCAAACAGAGGTCGTAAACCATGGACTGGGGCGATATCTCCACGCTTTTGTTCATGATCAGCCATCAAAATGGGGAGATTTCTTGGGATGGGCGGAATTCAGCTACAATTCATCTTACAACTCTTCCATCAAAATGACTCCTTATCAAGCTCTGTATGGGCGGCTTCCTCCAATCATACCGCCGTATTCCCCAGGGACTTCCAAGGTTCAAGCGGTGGACGATTATTAATAGAGAGGGACCAACTTCTGCACCGCCTGAAACAAAATTTACTCGATGCTCAACACCGAATGAAGCAAAAGGCAGATCACAAGCGGCGAGATGTAGAGTTTCAAGTGGGGGAACTGGTGCTAGTCAACTAGCAACCGCACCGACAAAGCTCTGTGGCTGGCCGAAGAATTCAAAAACTTGCTCGTCGGTACTATGGGCCCTATAAAGTCATGGAGCGAATTGGTGTTGTTGCCTATTGGTTGGAGCTACCAGTCGGGAGTCGAATTCACCCTGTATTCCATGTCTCCATTCTTAAGCCTGATGTCGGAGAACAAGACAAAGACATCTGTGCTTTACCATCTCACGCCATGGGGTCTCATCCATTGCCGCAACCTCAAGCGATATGCTCCAGTCGAGAGCTCCTGGTGAAAGGAAAGATTCGAAAGCAAATCTTGGTTCAATGGGAAGGAGAGCCCCCAGAAAATGCCACTTGGGAAGATTTTACTGAAATTCAAAAACTTTACCCAGATCTCCACTTTGAGGACAAGGTGGATTTTGAAGATGGGGGGGAGTGATACGAATAGAGAAGAAGAAGTTCATGGGCTGGAAAGTGAAGAAGCTAAAGGGCTGGGAAGTGAAGAGCCCAATAAGGAGGAGGAGTCTACTACAAAAATTGTTGGAAGCAAGCCCAAACGACAGATAAAGAAATCCGCAAAATTCACAGACTTCGTCGTTGGATAAGGAATGCACTACCAAGCCGTTAGGGGATAACAATGGCCGATGAGTACTGTTTTCTTTTTCATTCTGTTAGGATCAAGTTGTAGTCCTTTGGGACGTGTCGGATGCTCTCCTGAATGCATTTGTGTGCCTTGTATTCAGTGAGTATGATTGTAATGGGTATGAATGAATAACAACATCCTTTTTCTATCTTCCCAATTTCCTTTGTTTCTTCTTTCTTCTTGTTGGAGTTAAAGCTTACTCGTAAAGCTCCTCACATACACTACTGTGAGTGTATGTGAGTGTATCAGAATATGAAGCAGGAAATCTTCCTACCACAATATAACAAGGAAGTGTAGCTAATGAAACTCAATTTCAACTTCCAAACATAGCAAAGAAAGGTGGGAAAGACAAACGAAAAGAGACAATATAATACAAAAATGTATATTTTAAGGCAAAAGAGGGTCATCATATAAAGAAGAATATTCACCCTTACCAAAAAGAAAAAAAGAAAAAAAAATCTATTAATTAATATTATTCTATAAAAAAACTCAAAATCTCACAAAATTGTAATGATAACCTCCTTATTTCTTCTTATAGAAAAAACGACGTCGTTGCACGAGATTGTTGATTGGCGCCATCTTCTGGCACGAATTCTCTTATATTTTAATGGGTGAGAAAGAATATACGTTTATATCTGATATTATCTCACTGAAAAAATATTTCATGTATTATTAATAAGATTGCGAAATAATTTAATTGTTAATTGATATATTATTTTAAACGGTTTAAAAGAAATTTAATCTTTTTTATATACAACTAATTAATATAAAGTCCACTAATCAACAAAAATAATTGAAAATATTAAAATCAACTTTAAAATTACTCTGACAGAGGAAATTGGGCCGGTTTCAAACATATATATATGGGAAGGTCTCAGGTTAGGCACGACTAAACGGTTTAGGCGGATTTTATCAATTAACCCAACCCAAACCTATCTAATACATCATAAGGATTAATAAATTTTATTTGGGATGGGTGAACCCATTTTAGTATGGATAAAACTCGTCTAAACCGTTAAGGCGTGCCTTAAGCAAGTTTTTGCCCATATATATTTATTCTGGGCTTATATAGTCGCACAAAATGCTCTATCCATGACGATAGATAATGCGCTTTCCAAAATAAGAATTGATTTTGATTTGAATGATTGAATTTTGTACATTAGTGGTGATTTATTAAAAGTCATTAGTTTAAAAATATTTTTTATTGCACTCGAAGATCTTTAAAAAACTAAAAACAATTTCTGCTCATATAAATAATTGAAAACAAAAAAATAATTGTGTACATTAATTTGCACCCAAAGGTGAAAAATCCCATTGAAATAAGTCCATATTTTTATTTTTTGTCATTTCTAGATCAAAACCTGACTCTTTATCCAGTGAGATGTCCATCTCAAACCTAATCCATCTTCCATTTTTGCTTTATATTAGTCTATTTCCAATTCCACCTATTTGTATTGGGAAATTGGGACCTCATTTGAATGGTGAGGGGTGAACTTAGAAAGGATAACTTTGTTCTGCTTCGATATCGATATTAATAATATGGAGGTGCATTCATTTAAGACTTTATTTTCGGAAAATAAATTATGAAACATAATTATAATGAGTGTAATGCTTCATTATAATACACGTAATTATTGCAAAAATTAATATATACTCCATTATTGTAATGAAATATCAAATATATTAAAAGTTCATAGTTTATTCATGAATGAGTTTTTAAATAAATATAATCCCAATAGTATATATATATATATATATATATATATATATATAGGAGGGATCATGTAAAAAAAAAAATTCCTGTGAGAAAAAAGAATGAATCATGTCCATCAGATCTAAAAAAATCAATGGTTGATATTTAATCAAGCAACAATTAAAACACAATCAAGCAACAAAATAATCAAGCAACAACTAAAGCACAATCAAGTAACATTGTAATCAAGCAATGACCTGAATACAATCAAGCAATGATGTGAATGCAATCAAGCATCTTTCTCATTTTCTCACGTTAAGGTTTT
>JAPKLW010000665.1:161398-174075 GCA_026898455.1 Plectranthus barbatus
ATATATATATATATATATATAACTGAATTTATAGATCCACTATCTGCCATGGACATTCTTTCCTCACCTCAAAAAAGGAAAGAATTATATATCTTGTAGTTAAAGATCACAAATTTGAATTGTAACAGGAGGAGCATAGAGTTCTTACCATAATCTACCAAGTATGTCTAATAAAAGCATATAATAATCATTATAAATTGCATTTAACATTAATAGAATAAATAAAAGACGACATGAAATTGAAATTGGCGTCTCTTCCGCCAAAATTAAGGTAGTGGTTTAAGTGAAAGTAACCAAGGAAACTAAACGAGATTAAAGAAAAATCTATAGCTAGTGAGTGATAAGTGGGCCTTGATTTAGTAAATTGGGACCATATTGTATTTCGAGTTGTGGTTGTAATGGATTTGGTTCAATATAAGTGACTACATCCCCTATTATTTTATGGGCCTGCAAATAATTCGTCTTAAATCAATAGTTGTAAATTGTAATTAAAAGTTCGGAATCTTTATATATTTTTTAAAAAATGGATCCTAAATATTAAAAGATTTAGTTGTATTAATTATTTATTAATTGAATTTATTACTTCATTAATTATAAAAAAATAGCCTATATTTATATAATGATTTGATTAGATTTTTAGTGAATGAAAGTGGTAATAATATACTATAAATTTGTTATTCTGAAATAATCTTTTGATTTATTATCAATAAATATTATATTTCAACAAATCTCTATCTAAAATAATTTTATAAATAATATAAAAATATTACAAAGTCTTTCTATATAGAATGATAAATTTGGTGACATAATTTAACCACATATTTATATTGATTTTTAGATTATAAATATTTACTATTAATACAATTCATTTATATAAAATATTACTCTAAAATTGAGAACTCGGGATTATTAAAATCTAAAGAATCACAGGAGAAAAATTTATAGTTTCATCAATGACTCAATAATTATTTTAAGTTCATTAGTTATACAATATTGTGTTGGTCCCGAAATCAGAATGCAATACTGTGCAGCGAAAGCTATATAATATGCAGCGGAAATAAATGATGACAGTTGCACTTGTTTGACTAAAACAGAGTAAAGTCAGTTTTGTGTGTAAAAGACTTAAGCTTAGGTCTGTCCTGGTTAATTCAGTTTCACAGTATATACACTTCAATACTTGGAAGTATTGAAGGTTTCAAAGTCAGTTTGTGAAACAGAAGAATAGAGCAAGTATGTAAATAATGCTGTAAAGAACACACATGATTTATAGTGATTCGGATCTCAATATCCTACATCCACTCTTCAAACCCAAGGTCTGAATAATTCACTAAGTATATACAAGCCTCCTTACGATCTATACACAGTCCGTCGGCTCCTCCGTCCTTCGGTCTACTGTGGCACTCACCTAGGAACTCCTTATAGACTCAGTCTTCAGGTTGAAGTGAGGACGACACCCCGTAGCCTTCTTCCCGGTGGTTGGATGTTTACTTGTTCTCAGAAAGATATATTCACCAAAGAAGAGCTTTAGCTGATGGATTTATATACTGAAAGCATTATGATTGGTATATTATGTACAAGGTCGATTGGTTAATATACTGGGAATCATAAATGTTGTATGTTCATCTCCTGTCTGAATTAACAAACATGTGTCGCAAACGCAATTATCCTCTTATCTCGTCGATAGAGAGATCATACGGTGTGTAGTAGATCGCAGAAGATCGTATGGATCGTTTGACCTAGCGAGATATAAATAGTTATCAGAGCTGAGATAATTCCAGGATAAACTGTCGGTGTAGGCTGCAGCATACGCAGTAATAAGCATCTTGTCTTGGATGGCTTGACATGCTGGTGTGGGGCACACATTGATAAGGACCTAAGTCGAGATCAATTCTTTTATCTGACATTAAAAGAATCTAGATCTCTATGGCTTGATGAGATCCTAAGCCTATGTGAAGGTACGAAAGTATATGCAGATTGTGTATTACTTTGAGTTGCAGTGAAAGGCTCTAGTTGAGCTTGTATATCTGTATCTTGGGTAATAGCAGTTTGTGTATGTCTGTCTTGTACTGGAACTAGGTAACCACATCCAGTATAGGATGGTGACATTCCCTGAGCAGCTCAAAAGGTTCGTTATGCTAAAGTCCTGCAGGCTGATTAAGTTCAAGCATAAGTGAAAAGGTTTGAGTGGATTGACTCAGGAATATAAGATGTTAATTAATTAAATAGCTTGTCAGAGCTTAAATTAATTAACGAATATCTGTTACCTTAAATGTGGGGATATACCGAGCCCATGCAACCCGTACCTCAAAACGTGGTAGCAAATAGGTAGGACAGTATTGATTCTCTGGTGGAATGAATCAATATTAATTAATTAATTATATTCTGGGTTGAATATGTGAATTAATTAATTGATAGGCCTTATTTGCTATTTGCATTCTGGTCCCTGGTTTGGCCCATGAAACTCAAGCCCAATAGAAGTCCAGTATTTTCCTATAAATAGGCCGCAGTTCCTCAGATCTCAACACACCACAAGATCATAAGTTGCACACAACAAACCAGGTTTTGGGAGCTGTGGTGATCGACTAGATCTTAGAAACGAGGAGGAAATTCTGCTTCTCAACCGGGCAAGGAATCTGAAGGGAATCTTCACCAGATATTCAGATTGAGTTGGGATACAGATCAGAAGATCAGACCAGGAGGATTATATTCTTCTTCTCTATCCTTCTTATTTTCGGAAATTACTTGATAATTTTCATAGATTTATTTTCCTCAATCTGTTAGGAATTAAATCTGTGTGCGTGGGAAAAGATCAAGAGGAATCTCCGCGCACACGTTCTTCAGGGTTTCGCAATCCAGGTATTCCCCATAAACCCCCTTATGCATATTCAATAGGAGCATGCTAGGATTAATCATAGGCATATCAATTTATTTTGATATTCCGATTAACGATCCTTGGCAAACGGACTTCGTGATTCAGTTCACGAATCCCTTCAATTGGTATCAGAGCCAGGTTGAATTAATTGGCTCTTTCGGAAAAATAATATTGCCAATGATTTGCATGATAATTATTATTGAATGATTGCAAGGGTTTTATGGATTGTATTTTTATGTTTTTCGTCCTCGTGGTTCTCGGGTTGATCCGCCCTTTTATAAGGATTCATTTTTCATCCACGAGATAAATATGTGGTTAGATTTAGATTTTTAGATTTTTAGAATGTAATTAGATATTTCAAATGTAATCTTTTATTTAAAAAATTAAATCTGTAAAACGGAGAACAAAAAACACGAAGAACGAAGGACCACACAATGCACGACAGCACTGGCACAGCACAAGACCGTGCACGACGGTCGCGCACGGCGGCCATACCTGCGGCGCAGCCGCGCGACCGAGGCTGGCCAGGCCGGTGCGGGGCTCCAGGATGGCCGACGATGCGAGGGACGGCAGGGCAGGAGGCCGGGGACGGCAGCAGCACGGCCAGGGCGCGAGGTGCGCGGCAGGCCTGCGCGGCCCTTTGCGTGATGTGGCGGCGCTCCTCCCCCTCCCTCGGTCAGCGTCGGCGGGGCCAGGTGGTGGCGGCGATGGCTCGTTTGCTGGGGTTCGCGGGCTGGAATGGCTGCGGAAGGTGCGGCGTGCGAACCGGAGGCGTAGCAAATCCTAGGGTTTGCGCGCGGTTTGTACGAGCTTTCGGTGACGTTCTTATGTGATTCCGACGAGTCATGAAGGACGACGGTGGATAAGAAAGGTGAACGGCGGTTCGGGCGACGGTCAGGGCAAGCCGGGGCGGCGGCATGCGAAACGGGCAACGGCCGGAGGAGGCGATATCGCGGATTGCAACCATGCACGTACGTGCATGGCTGTTGCGCATCCCGGGAGCCCTCACGGCGGCGGCGAGTCACCGGCGGCGGCGGTTCGCCGGTGGAGGCTCGTCGGGCCAAGTTCTCGCGGGCTATTGGGCTTGCAATGTGTGCCTAGGCCTGCGATTTGGTTAACTGGCCTAGTTGTCCAATTTTCTGATGGATCAAATCTTGGAGGCCCGATTCAGAAAATAAATTCAGATCACAGTCCAAGTAGTGGGAGCCCAGTCGAAGATCTTTATAATTAATTCCAACTTGTAATAGTTAGAATTATTTCTTTTATTATCATGGGGCCATAAGGACATTTTTTATTTGTTTTATTATCTGTCTTCGCATTATATATGTGTTTAATTTAATTGCGCAACATATAAGCATGTTGTAGATAATAGGAGCACATTTACTGCTTTTATTTACAGCTTTAAAGCATGCTATGTGATTTATTTTGTGTAATTAATTATAACTATAAATTCAGGGTTCATGCTATGCATGATAGAATTTTAGCAATGTTATAATTATGGCTACATAAAATAATCTGTGCAATTGAACCTTATGAACTAAAAATTACTAATCTCATAATTTAGTAAGACCTCCACAAAGCGATCCTTTATTGGAAGTGGGTAATTTATTAGGTAAACGTCTACATGTGTAGCTTACTTTATTTATTATTCATAAGTTCTAATAGATAAGATTTCTTAAAACAAACATTTATTTCATGTGAGAAGTGGGAGTTCATGCGTAAACGTCTACATGTGTAGCTTGCGTATTGAATTTTCATAAGTTCTCTAGGGATTGAATTAAATGAGACAGCCTTATTATAGGGATCATGTGTGTTCTAATAGATCCTTATATGGGAGGGTTGGCTTTGGTGGTAAGCTAGTTTAGATGTTATCCAGAGTATAACTCATTTGTGATGTCCCTGCTCAGTAGGATAATATGGTCTTAAGTTAGTCTCCAATTATTAATTCCATTTGTCTAAGGAACTCAGGCATGGATCGGAATTAAAAGACTGAAATTGAAAGATGCAGTCTGGTTAAGTGTTTTGTTGTAAACGTCCACATGTGTGGCTTGGAATAGTAATACTTAGGCAAATTGGAGGAAACATTAATATTGCTTTATCATAAGGTTTCAATATTTAATTGTTTCAATAGTTTGCGACTATGTTTTAATTTTTGCTTTAATTTATTATTTTCAGACATGTCTATTCATATTGTTAACCTCTTAACATCAAACCCTTTAACCGGTTCCAATTTTCCTGAATGGAAGTTTTGCTTCATGGAAATACTCTGTACTGCAAAACACGCCTATGTACTTTACATGGACCCACTTTCTCCTCAACATTGGAACTGTACTGGCTATGAGCGATAATTCTATGACAGATGGAAAGCTTATGATGATTTTGCCTACTTTTTCATCATGAACAATTTGTCTAGAGAATTAAGGCTCAAGTACAAGAAATACCGGACTACTGGAGGGACCTTGTGAAAGTATATAGGAAGGTGAGATGAACTATCAGTTATGATCTTGTGAAGGACCTGGTTTGCAAGAAAATGACTGAGGGGAGTTCGTTGGTTCTGCACTTCATCAGTATGATGTGAATCATGAGAAAGTACAGAAAGAGAGGTGGAAAAATTAATAAGCGGGTAGAAATAAACATTGTCCTGCACTCTCAATCTGATTCTTATGGTGATTTCATCAAATCTCTCGGTCCCAGGCGCGAGTTTCCTCTTCATGAGTTACTCAGGGCCCTGTTGCGAAAGGAATCTGACATGATAGCATTTGAGTTTGCTCCAACTTTGTCAGCTTTTGACAAGGCAGTTGCTGAAGCAAAAGAAGTGCTTAAAAAGTTAGATGAAATAGATGAGGCAGAAGTTATCACCAGGCCATGCAAATGCAAGCGAAGTGAAGTAAATTGTCTAGTGCTACACGGGTAGACAAGGTACGTCATGTGCATTTATAACAAAAACATGTTTAGCATCATTTTCTACCCATTCTTGGGTAGTGGATACTGGAGCTACTGATCATGTTTGTTATACTTTGCAGGGGTTCAGGCCGACAAGACAGCTGAAGCATGACGAGATTACCATCTCAATGGGCAGCGAAGAGCGAGTCTCAGCAGTAGCCATTGGAGATTTTACTTTATGCTTTGAAAACAATGTTTTGATTTTGAGAGATGTTTTATATGTGCCGGTTTTTCGGCGGAACTTAAATCCAGTTTCCAAGTTATTTAATGATGGATATTCAGTTATTTTTGATAGTGGAGTTTCTATCATTGGTAATAACGGTGTTATCTGTCATGGTAACTTGATTGACTCTCTCTATATCATTGATTGTATGCATAAATCTTCCGTGAGTGTTGCAAACTCATCCAATAATAATAATCATTTAAAGAGAAAGTTTTCTTCCGATGAGGATCAAACATATCTCTGGCACTTAAGACTAGGTCACATCAATCTAAAGAGAATTAAAAGATTAGCATGCGATGGGCTCTTGGATTCTTTTCAAGTGGTACCGCATCAAATCTGTGAATCCTGTATAGAGGGAAAGATAACGACCAGGCCTTTTAAGGCAAGTCAGTCTCGAGCAAAGGATGTGTTGGAATTGATCCACTCTGACTTATGTGGACCAATGTCCATGCAAGCTCGTGGAGGTTATGAGTACTTCGCCACATTCATTGACGATTACTCAAGATTCAGATATGTCTATTTGCTTCGCCATAAGTCCGAATGCTTTGAGAAATTCAAAGAATTTAGGACTAAGGTAGAAAAGAAGCTAGGTAAGACTATCAAGACACTACGATCAGATTGTGGTTGAGAATACCTCAATAACGAGTTCTTGCAGTACTTGTCAGACAACGGGATTACATCCCAGTGGACTGCACCAGGAACCCCTCAACAAAATGGTGTAGCAAAAAGAAGTAATAGAACTATCTTGGAAATGGTCTGGTCGATGATGAGTTATGCAAGCTTGCCGATTTTGTTTTGGGGATATGCCTTGGAGACAGCGGCCTACTTGTTTAACCTGGTACCTTCTAAATCAGTTCCTAAAAAACCTCTGGAACTCTGGTATGGGTGAAAGCCAAGTTTGAACAGAGTGAGGGTTTGGGGTTGTCCAGCATATGTGCTGACAAAGGAACCTGATAAGTTAGAAAGTAGGTGTAAGCTGATGATGTTTGTAGGATATCCCAGGCAAACGAAAGGTGGTTACTTCTATTGTCCTGAGAATCAGAAAGTCGTTGTCAGTACCAACGCAAGATTCTTGGAGGACGAATATGTAAGATTCCACAGATCTAAGAGTGAAATTATCCTCCACGAGCTTGAGGATAATGAAGCAATTCCATCTAGAAAGCCCAGTGTAGTGGTAAATCCACCTGTAACAGGTGAGGCTATACCAACACTGCCACTAATGCAAGGTATGGGACCAACGCGTACTGTGCCAACTACTGATACGGCTCAGATGCCTCATCGCAGTGGGAGGGTTATCCACCAACTCGAAAGGTACATGTTCGTGGGAGAGTCTTCTGACTTGATCCCGGAAAATGGACTGGATGATACCGATCCCTGGACATATGATGAGTCGGTATCTGATAAAGATGCAGACAAATGGCTGATCGCCATGGATTCGGAAATAGAATCCATTACGGCTATGGATGTATACCAGAAAACTGATTTGCCAGATGGATGTCGAGCCATAGGGTGCAAATGGGTATATAAAAGAAAGAAAAGAGCGAATGGTGAAATTACAGCTTTCAAAGCAAGGCTGGTGGCGAAGGGTTATAGTCAGAAAGAAGGTGTAGACTATGACGAGACTTTCTCACCGGTAGCCATGCTTAAGTCCATTCGTATACTCCTAGCCATAGCAGCACATAAGGACCTAGAAATCTAGCAGATGGATGTCAAAACCGCGTTTCTAAACGGGTACCTTGAAGAAGGTAGGGACATCTATATGCAACAGCCAGAAGGTTATGTGCAGAAGGGCGAAGAACATTTGGTCTGGAAGCTAAGGAAGTCGCTGTATGGACTTAAACAAGCTTCACAGTCATGGAATCTGCGTTTTGATGAAGTGATTAAATCCTATGGATTTTCACAATGTTCAAACGAGAGTTGCGTGTACCGTCTATGTGTCTGCGGAAGCGTGGTGTTCCTTGCACTTTATGTAGATGATATTCTCCTATTTGGCGACAATGTGGAAGTATTGTCGGGCATAAAGGGGTGGTTATCCGAGCAGTTTCATATGAAGGACCTTGGGGAGGCAGGATATCCTAGGGGTAAAAGTATTGCGGGAGCGCAATAAGAGGATGTTGACCTTGTCTCAAGGATCATATGTGGATACTGTGATTGCCCGTTTCAGCATGCAAACTGCCAAGAAAGGTCTGTTACCCTTCAGACATGGCATATATCTTTCCAAGGATCAGTGTCCGATGACACAAAGGGAGAAAGATGAAATGAGGAACGTGACGTATGCATCGGCCGTGATGAGCCTCATGTATGCAATGCTATGTACGAGGCCAGATATCTGCTTTGCTGTAGGCATGGTAGCGAGATACCAGTCTAACCCTGGACAGACGCATTGGACCACGGTAAAGCACATACTCAAATACCTAAAAAGGACTAGAGACTATTGTCTCGTCTATCAGTGTGAGGAGTTGTGCCATGTGGGTTATACTGATTCGGATTTCCAGGCAGACCAAGACGAAAAGAAGTCCACCTCTGGCTATGTGTTTACATTGGGAGGTGGGGCCATATCATGGAGGAGTGCAAAGCAGAAGTGGATTGCGGACTCCACCATGGAAGCAGAATATGTGGCAACTTCTGAAGCTTCGAAAGAAGCAGTATGGTTTCGAAACTTCCTTCTGATGTTGGACGTGATTCCTAAGCTGCCCAAGACCATCACGATATATTGTGATAATTCGGGAGCTATGGCTAATTCAAAGGAACCACGAACTCACAAAGCAACAAAACACATTGAAAGGAAGTACCATATTATACGAGAAATCGTCGCAAGGGGTGATGTGCTAGTAGAGAAGATTGATACAAGAAATAATCTAGCGGATCCATTCACAAAGGCTCTGCCTCAGAAGGTCTACGAGATGCATTAGGGTTTTCACGTGAACCGAATCACCAAAACCAAACTGAACCGGATTGATTTATGGATATTGCACATAATCTAAATTCACAAAACCCTAGCATGCTCCTATGAATTTAATATTCAGATTTGTGGATTGAGAGATTACTGTAAATCCGTCGAGTCTGAACCGATCTTTTGCGTTTGAATTTCTAATTTGAATTCAACCACACAATCCAATTTATCTGCGGAATCAGAAATTAGAAATCTAATTTCTAAGATAAAATCGAAATAAAGAAAAGGGAAAAAGAAATCTGTTGTTATCCAGATTAGATCTTCAGATCTGTATCCCAATACTGTTCAGATCTACTACTGGTGAGGACTCCGTAGATCTGTGGCTTGAGCAGGACCAGAATCGAAATTCTCCTCCTTTCTCCCTTGAAATCGGCGCCCCTCTCTCACTCTCTAGATCTAGGGTTTTTCAAATTGTGTTATGAAGTGGCTAGGGTTTCAGAGAGTGAGAGGTCTATTTATAGACCTAGGGTTATAAACCCTATTGGGCTCCTGGGCTCAATTCAGCATATATATTTAGGCCAGACCTGTGACCTAATGCAAATAATAAAGTGGGCCTATAAATTAATTAATTCCCATGTCCACAACCCAGGACACAATTAATTAATTAATATTAATTTTTTTTCACCACAGAATTAAAACTGACCTACCCCTTTATTACCACGTTATGAGAACGGGCTGCATTAATTGAGAATCCCCATATTTAAGGTTACCGGACATCCATTAATTAATCGGAGCCTCTGACAAGCTCTAACTACAATTAATTAATATTATTCCTGAGTAGTACCACTCAAACCTTATCACTCGTGCCTGAAATTAATCAGTCTGCAGGACTTTGGCACGATGAATGTTATTGAGCTCCTCAGGGAATGTCCCCATCCTATTACTCGGATATGGTTACCTAAACCCAGTCTCAGGCGGTACTACACGAACTGCTGTTACCCAAGATGCGGATATTGATGGGTTTTGTATACTGAAAGCATTTATTACAATGTGTATACAACGGTTTATTTCTCCTATCTGTTAACAATCGTACATGTATGAACAATGGTATCCTCTTGTCTCACCGATAGGGACGGTCATACGGCGTGTTGTAGATCGCAGAAGACAGTATGATCACTTGACCTAGTGAGACATAAACATGATCACAACCGAGACAATGTATGAGGATACGTCTGTCCGGATGGCTGCGGCATTGTCGGAATAAGTAGTCTGTCTTGGTTACTTGACATGCTGGTACGCAGAGGTGGCGTATTGATGGACCACAGTGAGATATATTCGTCTGTCTGACATCAGCGAATAAAAGATCTCGTTATATTGATTGAGTCCAAACCCTAACGAAGGTTCAGGGGTTTGCACGGGTTGACTGTTGCTTTGACTTGCCATGGTGGAGAGCCAACACATCGCGCTCGTATATCCGCATCTTGGGTAACAGCAGTTCGTGTAGTACCGCCTGAGACTGAACTTAGGTAACCATATCCGAGTAATAGGATGGGGACATTCCCTGAGGAGCTCAATATCATTCATCGTGCCAAAGTCCTGCAGGCTGATTAAGTTCAGGCACGAGTGATAAGGTTTGAGTGGTACTACTCAGGAATAATAAGATATTAATTAATTGTAGTTAGAGCTTGTCAGAGGCTCCGATTAATTAATGAATGTCCGGTAACCTTAAATATGGGGATTCTCAATTAATGCAACCCGTTCTCACAACGTGGTAATAAAGGGGTAGGTCAGTATTAATTCTGTGGTGAAAAAAAATTAATATTAATTAATTAATTGTGTCCTGGGTTGTGGACATGGGAATTAATTAATTTATAGGCCCACTTTATTATTTGCATTAGGTCACAGGTCTGACACAAATAAGTGTGCTGAATTGAGCCCAGTAGCCCATTAGGGATAAAACCCTGGGTCTATAAATTGACCACTCTCTCTGGAAACCCTAGCAACCTTTTGTGATTATTCAAATCAGTCAAATACCTAGGGCAGAGAGAGGGGCGCCATTTTTCACTGGGAGAGGAGGAGAATTTCGATTCTGGTCCTGCTCAGATTACAGATCTACGGAGTCCTCAACAGTAGTAGATCTGAACAGCACCGGGATACAGATCTGAAGATCTAATCTGGAGAACAGATTCTTTTCTTTGTTCTTTCTTGTTTTCGAATTTGTTTGAAATTAGGGTTCTAATTTCTTTTTCAGCAGACAAATTCGGATTGCGTGGTTGAATTGGATTTTGGAATTCAAACGCAAAAGATCGGTACAGACACTACGGATTTACGGTAATCTCTCAATCCACAATTATGTATTAAATTCATAGGAGCATGCTAGGGTTTTGAGAATATTTAATTATGGGCAATATCCATAGATCGATCCGGTTCAGTTTGGTTTTGGTGATTCGGTTCACGGAAAAACCCTACAATTGGTATCAGAGCCAGGTTTCTGATTTATGGCTCTGTTGTTCATAATTAAATTCGATATTATGCATGTATGAATTTATTATTGTGGATGTTGGTTTTTGTTCCTCGTAGCAACCCGTTGATTCAGCCCGCGGTGGTTTATCCGTGTAGGGCTGAATTGTTTTGTAAAATCATGAGAAAATCCATGATTAGAATAGATTTGAAATTGTAATAGAATAGTTTCTGTAATTTTAAATCTGTAATTGAACGGGTCGAGGATGAAGAACGAAGACAGAGCCGACGGAGGGCCGGGCACGGCGGACGACGGCGGCGGCGCGCGCACGGCGTGCGAGGGCAGCACCCACGGCGCGCGGCCTGCGCGCGGGCGAGCCAGCACGAGCGAGGAGCGGAGCGCGCGGCGCTGGGCGCGAGGCTAGGCCGGCAGCGGTGGCGGTCGGCGGCGGCTCCGATCGTCGTCGGCTGCTGCTGTCCCGTCGCGGTGGCTCGTGTTTTGGTGGTTTGTGCAATCCTGCGTAAACCCTAGGTTTGCATTAGGGTTAGGGCAAATCATCAGATCACAAAGGCCTAAAAATCCAAAAGATTTGGTGTATCAAGATTTGAAGGCCCTTGAAGATTTGAGAAGATTTGAATTTATCCATTAAATTCAAAACTCAAATTTGTAATAGATAGATTTTTATTTTCTATTTATTTTGGGGCCACGAGGAATTTTTGTTTGCCTTAATTGTCCTCGTATGATATGTGATTTATTTATGTGCGCAATTAAGCATGTGTAGATAATAGGAAAAGCATGTTTTACTGCTTTTATTATTTACAGCTTTCCAAGCATGCTTATGTGATTAATTTCTTTTGTTGGATTATATTTTGGGAATTTTTGGGCTTGTTTAATTACATGCAAAAATTTGGAAAATATAATGACAAAAGGAAATTATGTGTGCGCATAATGAAACCTTTTAAAAGAAAAATACTAAGCAGATTTTTTAATTAAAATCAATAGACCTCCACAAAGCGGTCCTAGGCTGTAAGTGTATCTCTCGTTCTAGTAAACATCTACGAGTGTAGCTTGCTAGTTCCCGGAGGTGCATGGGTACGGTTGTTGGGATTTCTAGACAAATAATTTAAATCATGTGAATAGTGGGAGGGCTTTGCGTAAACGTCTACGAGTGTAGCTTGCGTAGACCTCTTTCACAAGTATTCTAGGATTGATTTAAATTAAAGATAACAAAAGCTTTGAGGGCTGTGCGGTATGGTTACGTGCCATGCTAAACTGTCTCTTTTGG
>JAPKLW010000665.1:199075-217247 GCA_026898455.1 Plectranthus barbatus
ACTAAGCCGAATAATTCTAAGGCAATGAAGTCAGCGTCAGCTACCAGCAAACTTGGCTAAAATATTCTAAGTATAGATTCACCAGCTGACCAGTTGTCAGCTGCATACTTAGTAACCAGCACCAGCTGACCAGGTGCCAGTCGTCAGCTGTAAGTAAGTAGCGTGCAAAGAAATCAATTAACTTTACTTTATTTCCGCTGCGTATTGAAACGTGTTTAAACTCTGATAAACCGGGACCAACAACACATATCACAAGGCAAAATAGCTCAAATCATGCCAAATCACTGAACTAACAAGATGTAGTTTTTCAAAAAGAATTCCATTTTTTTCACGGACTTGGAACTCAAATCAGTCATGATTTACCAAGTTAAAACTAGAGATCTGAAGAAAACAAAACATGCTAAACCAAAAACTATTCATGAAGCCAAAAGATAAGAAAGAAATGAATGGACACATCATCGAGCATAGAAATGAGCATTGGCTAAAATATCATAAATCAATCAGGCAACCACAACCTACGACACTAAAATAAAAACATCAAATATTCACATCCAACAAACAGACAACTAAAATAACTCATAAGAACTAACATATTAAGACTAAATATAAAAATATTTTTTTTGAGTGGAGTAGGTTTTGAACTAACCAAAGGGTCACGGGCCAGCAGAGGTGCTTTCATTTCCTTCCAATTTTGCACTGATGGCGCTTAGCTGCTGCAGGATGAATTTCTTTTGGTCTTTGATATTCAACATCAAATCTCTCTTTCACAGTCCAGCTAATGCTACTCTCATGCTAGAGCATCACAAAATAAATAAAATAGAAAATAAATAACAGAAATAAACTAACTAAATGACAGAAATAAAATGAAAACTGTAAAATTTCAGGGCTATCTCAATTACCAAAGAGCTGAAACTCTTAGATAGCCCAAATTACCTCTCCTCTTAAACATCATTCAATAAGGTCGGAGCCTTATCTCTGTCAAATCCTCCACCAAAGTATTGCTTCTTTCGTTTCCTCTTCTTATAATCAACACAAACATACCCTTCAATCAAAATCCTCTTGGGTACCAATTCATTGCATGCAGCCATATGTGTCACATATCTTTACTTTGTAGAACATTGGACAAGGTAGACCAAACATCTATCAAAAATTGAATTCTTGATTCCAGGATCGAAATATTTGATCAAGTCTTCCTCCACAACTTCATTCATATGATTGACTTGCTGTTGTTCCTCAAAGCCATTGCAACCTTCTCTCAACAAAATATCTTCCATCGAATTCAAAGAGCTAAACTCTTGGCCCATGTACCAAATATCAGGTGGTTTTGGATTTTTCAAGGGTAATGTGTCCCCATACTCCAAATAAGGTAGAAAAGAGCCCAATACCATTTCTGGTTGTTGAGTGGGAAAAGTCTGAAATTCTCCACATGACAAGTCAAGAGATTCAGGTTTTTGAAATTCTTCATTGGCATTCAGCCTCTCAAACTCATTGTAATCATTTCCAACTTTCTCTGACTCCATGAACCATTCTTCATGTATTTCTTCAGCAGAAATATCCAACGCATCAATTGCAAAGTACTCCTCCACTTCATCATTTTGCTTTTTCACCCCATGTGGAAAAGGTGGTGGTGGAGTTGTAAACTTCCTCTCAGCAGTCGTATGCTGCTCCTGTGCTACAGCATGAAGTGCAGTCTGTTTCTGTGATTCTTTTTCAGCTTCTTGACCCTGTGCAGGGGAAAATTCCTTAGGTTTCCTGTCACTCCTCAATGTTAATGCTTTGACAAATTCTTTTTCTGGCCACTGATTGAGAGTGTCACACAGCGGTAAGCCTTGAGGTCTATTTCTCAGCTCGGTTGTCGATTTCCCAACTTGCACTTCCAAACTTCTAAGTGAAGCAGCTTGGCTTTGAATAAGGCCATCCTGACTCTGACTCATTGCTGCATTTTTTATAACAAATTCCTTGAGCATATCCTCCAATGAATTCAGTTGCTTCCCAGGTGGTGCTTCAATTCTTTGCTAATTTTGCCGTTGGAAACCAGAACTCCCAGACTCGTGCTGCTCAGATGCCGCAACATTGGAATTTTCTGACTCATACCATAAAAGATTGGTATAGTTCCTCCACCCTGGGTTGCATGAGTTAGAATATGGATTATTCCCCTGGTTCTGCTGATAATTCAGATTTTCTTCATAGCATACAGATGTTGGATGAGCTGGACACTCTTCAAACTTGTGTGCTTCTCCACAATAAAAACTTGATGCCACCATAGATTTTTCCTTTTGCAACAATGGTTGGGGACAAATTTTATGCTCAATACTCTCAATTGTTGAACCCATTGCTGCCAATGGTGCAGTAACAACAGTGAGAGCATCCACTTGAATAATTCCTGACACTTTTTGAGTTAATTCTGGAGCAGCTCTTGGATCTTCCCATTGATAGTTGTTGGATGATACCAGGTCCAGCAATGCACATGTTTCTTCATAGGATTTGGACAATAATGCTCCACTTGCTGATGCATCCAACATCATCCTTGAATTCAAATTTAGCCCAAAGTAGAATGTCTCAATCAGAATGTAATTAGGAATCCCATGGTAAGGGCACCTTCTTAGCAACTCCTTAAATCGTTCCCAAGATTCACTCACATATTCATCCTCTTGCCTAAAAGATATAATCTCATTTCAAAACATGGCAATCTTTGCAGCTGGAAAATACTTCACCAAAAATTTCACGGACAACTCATTCCAAGTGGTGATAGAATGAGGTGGAAATGAGCTCAACCATGATCGAGCATTATCTCTCAATGAGAAGAGAAATAGCCTCAGCCTTAGTGCCTCTGGACTCACACCTTGCAGCTTGAAAGAGTCACTAACTTCCAAGAAAGATCGCAAATGAAGATAGGGACTATGCGCAAGTATACGCAATCGACAAGTAATATAGTCTCGGAGACCAGATATCGAACCCTAGAGAGTGTTTAATCAAGCCGTGCACACAATATTGCTTGCAAAATAGGTTTGTGTGATGATTTTCTAAACTAAAATTGCAGAAATGCGTAAATGATAAAACTAATTAAAGCTAAAATGATTAATAACTGTTCTTACCAAATTATGACCATAAAAACTTCAGAAATACGGTTTAACAAAGCGAGAAAATACACTTGGGTTGCTAACTTTTGGTTATCTACTTTCCTATATGCTGCAGCATGGGTCAGACATCAATTCTGGGTCTTGTAACCTCTCTCTGCACTGCCAAGCATGTTTTCACACTACTAGATCTGCATTTTCTTATTAATCTTCATATGCCTATGACAGAATTAATCTTCAAATGAAATTATCAAAATAGGGGTTCTTATAAGTCTCAAGTTTTTTGTATGTCTACACAAGAATTCAAGATTGATTATGACTTCCTAAGCCAATATCTCATTTCAGTCTCCCTAGGCGAAATATTCTTTGCCACCGTCGTGTTTAAGGAATCAAACAAACCAAAATCATAATCAAACACCAGATTTGAAATAAGAACAACTTTAGCATATATTCAAGCAAATAAACCAGTCAACAACCCGAGCTTAAAAGGTTTAGCTCATGCTTACAAAAGATAGAAAACAAATAACATTCAAGTTCATGTCTACGAACATCATCCACGTAGAAATATCAAACAAGTTTTGCAAAATAAAGATAAACTATTCGGGATTTTTGCAGCTGCCACTTCTGCTTCTCACGAACACCTCGTTCTCCTTGCTCAAACTCCTATGTTGATCCCCTCTTCACACTCGTATTCTCTCGATGTTGTTGTTCTTTTGTCCTCTCTCTCTTTTCTCAAAATATTTCCCCTGTCTCCTTTCAGCTTCATCCAGGCCTTACACGTGGCTCCTCAATCTGCCTCCCAGCTCTGACGGTTCTCCTGGGCAACACGTGTTCTGCTTTTGGGACAAGATCTGAAAAGTGCTGAGATCCTGTCTGCTGTGGTCCCGGATGATCTTCATTAGAGTTCTGGCCATGCTGCTCCTATGCTGCGACATCATATCAACCTTTCTTGCTCTTGTCATGCTCCAGCATAATGAGACCCGTGATACTATTCAAACAATTCCTTTCGCAAAACTCAAAGTTAACACAATACTACAAAATAAACCCGAATTTGAAATATTAACTAAACAACCTATATTTAATTACTTATCCTATAAAACAATACTAATTTAGCACCTAATTAACTAGACTAGACACAAAATAATAACTCTTTAAGAGAGTTATCACTCCCCCAAACTTAAGATGTTGCTTGTCCCCAAGCAACAAAGACTCAAATAAAACAAAAGAACTTAATTTACATATTCTTGTCTTGGAGCTCTCAGCTCACACAAAAGAAATTAAGAAGAAAAATTTTCATTCATGACAACTAAGTAATCCAGCTTCAGCCACCACAATTTAGTAAGTTTAATCAAAGCAATTTAAACTAGCTTGACAATCAAAGCTGCAAAACTTTTTCAGCAAAGTAGCTAACAAGTGCTACAGTTTAAACTTAACTTCCATTTCAGCTTTCATGATCATTGATGCCACTATTTTTTACTACCTTCAAACTTCAGCACCTTCTCCACTAATAGAAATTTTATCACATCAAGATCAAAAGGTCTTTTTGAGCTTCTAATGTAAGGTTGTGGCTAAGGTATGAACATTATGGAAGAAGTGACTAAAAAATTTGAGAGGCATGCTATAGGTCTTCCACTTAGAATTTATTCTTGGTGTTGCGTAAGAAAAGCTACAAATGTTTTCAAACTCATAAAGCTCCTCTTTTTTTTCTAGATGGTTATTCGTCCCATCTAATTTTTCTATTTTTTTCTTTTCTTTCTCTCTTTTTTTTTTAAATACATGCTACTTACATGCTGCATCATGGTTTATTCACAAACAAGCTCTCAAGCTTCTACAAATTTAATCTATTGCAACTCTATCTTTTATTATTCTTCTGACAGCTAAGTGGGAGAACCTAAACAAGCTTACCTCTCAAATCAGGGCGCGTGTATGGGAAAATAGCTCACATCTTTTATGGTCAGAATCAATGAAAAGGCTCAAGGCTCAAATCTAGGTGCAAAGGTAATTGATATGCAATGAAAAGAACTTCTGCAAGCACAAAGATGAAAAGACTGCCTAAATCATTTCCTAATGTGATACTCATTCATATTTCGTCTCAAATGGCCTAACATTTTCAGGTAGGTGGCATCTCACATGTTCTTTTTCTCAGCACAACTAAAGTACCATTTAAACTAAAGCACGTAGCATATCAGGTTTTCAAAAACCAAAAAACTACAGCCTTTGTTCCTCAAGCTAGCCTATCATCCTAAGATTAAACTTGAAAATCTTGGGGGTTGACTCTCAATCACTCAAATATCAGTCATGAAATTTCAAGAGAAAGAGATTACTCACACACCCGCATCATTGAGCTCAAGACAAGATAATAGACACACTATTAATACTTCATAATACTTCATTGCATCATCAACTACACAAACTAATTAACTAAACATCCATTCAAAATAAGAACATAAACCTAAACCAAATAAACTAAAAACAACGGGTTCAAACATTCACCGAACACATCCACACAAGCACAAATTTAAAAATAGAGTTTTTGTTCAAAAGGTTGAGTTTAGAATTGACCACAGCCTTTAAGTAGGCTTCTTCTTTCCAGCAGCAGGCGTTCCTCTCTCAGCTTTCTTGTTTCGCACCTCTTTCACCAATTCTTCGGTTTGAAGTTGCATCTCCATCATCATGGTATGGAGGCTCTCAAATTCCCTCAGGAGTTGGGTGCTTTGCTCAGAGATATCATCCAACTTACCCTGCAAAACCTGCACAGAAGACTGGTTAGCTGACAAGGGCTCCACTCCTTCCTTCTTTTGAGAGTTCTCATGCCGTTGGCGCAGATATCCAACATTGAAGTGAGTTCTCATAGTCTTGCGCGGCTCTTCATCGTGAAAGGGAACTCCAGCTTTCTTGCACAACTCAGATATCAAGGAGGGGCAGAAAAGAGGTCCTCGTTCCTTTGAGGCAGAGTAACCAACAACATCAACCAAAAACGGTGCATAGTTGATCGGTTCACCCTTCAGAATGGCAGCAATCATCAGGATGCGGTACTGACCAATGTTGGTGTTATGGGTGGTCGGACTGATCCTGTTTTTAAAAAATTGCAGCCACAAATTTGCCTCCGAATGCAGGAACTCGGAAAGCACATATTTGTTATCTTTCGCCTCATCATTCCAATGTGCTCCAGGGAGTCCTACCACCTTCAAGGCGTCATCTAACTGCTTCTTTGTGGGTGCAAGGCAGATCTCAATAAACTCATCTGGCTCAGGCACATGAGTTCCAAATACCTCATGAATGGCTTCGGCATTCAACCTCACTTTTTTTCCTCGGACAGTAGCAACAATTTCAGGCCTCTCAGTAGATGGTTGTTCACAGTTTGCATAAAACTCTTTGACCAATGCGACGATGGGGAAAGGCGGTGGAACCACAAAGTTTTCCCACCCCTGCTGCTCAATCTGCAGGTAACACTTTCAAGTTCTTGAAGCCTCTTTCGATTAACAGCTACCTTTCCATGACAAACTTCATCCTCTCTTTGTGAAGTCTGGATGAAAACTTGGGAAGGTTGTCGATTTCGTCTGGGGTCAAGTCCTTTTCTTCCTCCACTTTCTTCTTTCCCTTCTTGAGTTGCTCTTTCTGATTCAGCTTTTCCTTCTTCTAAGACTTGCCAAATGTCTCTCCTTCCTTCACCGCAATGACTTTAATTCTCCTTCCTGTTTTAGGGTTCCTCGGGATCGGTTCTTGTTCACTTGCTGGAACTTCTTCTTCCCTTTTTCTCTTGTTAACTTTCTTCGATTTTTGTGGTGGTTCTTCCTCTTCTTCCTCTGACTTAACCTCTTCTTCATCAGGTTCCTCTTCTTCGGCCTCTGACTTATCTGACTCTTCTTCGAGCTCCTCCTCATCTGATGCTTGCTCTTCTGATGCAGCAGCATCACTCTCTCCTGAATTCTGCTCACCTTCAGACTCGGTTTTTGCTTCCTCACTCTTTTGATTTGCTCCTTCTTCCTCTGCATCTTCACTTTCTTCATTCTCGGAAATTTCCTCCTCGGATAGCTTTTTATCCTCGACCTTCTTTTGTCTCGATTCTTTTGATGGGGTAACTGGTTTCTTGGGTTGGGCTTTTGAGATTGGCTTCTTCTGCTCTTTCTTCTTTGTGCTTGAAGATGTTGGAGTAGCCTTCTTGATCCCCGTTGATTTCTCTTTTTCTTCAGTCACTTGCAACTTTGCGGCAGCATCCACCAGATTTTACAAAGGATCCGCCTTCGTCTTCTTTGATTTCTCGGATTGCACTCCTTTCCGTTGGGATTATATACTGAAAGCATATATGATTAAGTGTTTTGTACACTGGTCTTCATATATGTTGCCGCAACAATGCTCGCTGTCTGATGGAACAAACATACAACGAACTATAATATCCTATTATCTCGCCTATAGGGATGATCATATGGTGTGTAGTAGATCACAGAGGATCATATGAATCGTTTGACCTAGCGAGATATAAACGGTATCACAGCTGAGACGGTCCCTGGATAGGCTGTCGGTCTAAGCTGCGACACATCGGTTCATAAGTGGGCTTATCCTAGCTACTTGATGTGTCGGTACATTGTTATGTATTGATGGGATCAACAGTGGGATGTGCCATTCACATTGACATACGAATGAGCCAGATCCCTAACATACTTCCTATGATCTTAAACCTAACTGAAGGATAAGGGGCACACACAGATTGACCACACTTTAATTTACTAGAGTGGCGAGTCTTACATGTACTCTAATGCTTGTATTTTGGGTGTTGGCAATTTGTGTGTGGCCTGCTTAGTCTGGACGTTTTGGTAAGCATATCCGTTTCAGGATGGTGACATTCCCTGAGGAGCTCACAAGGTTCATTATGCTAAACCCTGCAGGTTGAATTATTTAAATCAGGCATAAGTGAAAAGGAGTGAGTGGTGTAACTCAGGAAATAAGAGATTAATTAATTGTGGCTAATTGTCATAGGCCAAATTAATTAATGAATGTCTAAAACCTTAAATATGTGGATCATGTTAGTTTGGTGCAACCCGTTCCTAATAACGTGGTAATAAAGGGGCGAGTCAGCATTGTTACCGTGGTGAATGTTAAAACAATGTTTTATTAATTAATTATGTTCTGGGTTGAACAAGGAAGGATTAATTAATAAAGAGGGCCCACTTTATTATTTGCATCTGATCCCTGGTCTGGCCCATTAACTGCTCAGAGCCCATTAGGGTTAGGGTTTCTCAAAACCCTAACACTATAAATAGGCCTTCTCTCTATCAGATCATAAGTAGTCAACAAAAGTGTTGTTGAAAACTAGGGTTTTCAGTATAATTTGAGAGAGGGGGCGACGGCTGATCCTGCAGGGAGAAACTGATCGATTTCTCCAGATCTCGGATTCAACTTGGTAGATAATCCTCACCAGATTTCCAAGGAGCAAGGGAACAGATCAGAAGATCAGATCTATAGGAACAACCGTCCACGCCGGCGTCCAAGATCCAGATCCAGATCCAGATCTATTTCATCGTTGTTATTCTCCGATCTGTCCTGTAGATCAAACGGTGAAATCAGGTATTCTCTAGATCCATCCTCTGTAATTAATTTTGTAGGAGCATGCATAGGATTCACATGTTTTATTTAATTGAAATTTATTCCTGGTATCCTAAGAACGATCCTTGGCAAGAAATTCATAATGGCAACTCGTGTTGTCCATTGTAGACTCAAACCCTATAATTGGTATCAGAGCCAGGTTGATGTTCTTAGGCTCTATCTTGAATAGATTGAGATTAAATGAATATGTATGTTCATGGATGGATTTAAATTGTCGTGGATGTTTTAGTCCTCGTGGCCTTCTCGTTTTTGGATCTGTTTTTCACCACGAGAAAATCCGTGGTTAGATTTGATAGGCAAAAATTGTAATAGATTGTAGATCTGTAATTTTTGTATTTTATTATATTCAAATCTGTAAAATTGAGATCCGGAAGAACGAGAAACGAAGAACAAAGAACAGACATGGAAGAACACCCACTAGGGTTAGCCTTTCCCCACCAGATCTCGCCGGCGGCGACCACGGCGTCAGGTGGTAGTGCGGCGGAGGGTGGCGGCGGCGCGGCGGAACCCTAGTTCCTCGCGTGGCTGGGTTGCGCCCTTGCAGCTTGCTGCTGCGCGTGTTCCCGGTGACCCCAAGGAGGGGTGCAGATGGCCGACGACGCGCTCATGGCCGGCAATGGTGCGGTGCAGGTGGGTGGCGGCGGCGGGGATCCTCCCCTGCGGCTGGGCCGCGCCCGCCTCTCTCTCTTCTCGTCATGTTATGGAAGAAGACGACGCAAACTCTGGGTTGGCCGCGAGCGAGTCGCTGCGCGCGACGGTGGTGGCCGGCGAAGAGGAAGCTTCGTACGCAGTCGAGCACGGCAATGGCGGTAGCATTTGACCAGGTCTGGGCATGGCAGGGCCGCGCCCTCCTGCGTGCGGCGGTTACAGCAGCTGCGGCTGCTTCTGCTTCGCGTCTCTGGCCGTGGCGTCGGCCGGCGATGGTGGCTGGCAGGGCGAGGTTGGCTGGGTGAGGGCGACGGCTGCTGCGAACTCCGGCCGAAGGCGGCGGCCGGAAAGGCGTCGCAGCGGCTGGGTGTGCAAGGCTGTGGCTAGGGTTTGTGCAAACCCTAGGGTTTGCTGCTCGGGCCGTGGCTCGGGCCCGTCGGCCTGGAGGCAGCCCGCAAGTCTGAAAATTAGGGGTTGGTTGCAGTTTGGGCCAGAAACCCTAATTTGAAGCCCAAATGCAGTCAAAGCAATTCAAATCAGAGTTCAAGTCCAACGGAGGCCCAGTTTGAAGATCTGTACTGAAAAATAAATTCTGTAATAGTTAGATTTAATTATTTTTCAGTTGTAATCGCATCTGAGAGGCCACGAGAAATTTTATTTGTTTATTTAATTATTTCTCGTACTGATGTGATTTATTATGTGCGCACTAGTAAATAATAGGAAAGCATGTTTACTTTCTTTAATTATTTACTTTTATAAGCATGTTGCAATTTATTTTTCAAGCATGCTTTATGTGATTTATTTTATGTTTTAAATTGTGTCTATAAATTCCGGGATCATATTAATTTATGATGGAATTTTGGGTTGACATAATTTATGGGAACATAAAATAATGTGTGCGCATGAAACCTTTAGAATCAAAAATACTAAGCTGGATTTTGGTTCTTTTCTAACCAAGATTATTAGACCTCCACAAATACGACTTCTCATTAGAAGTGGGGCATCTCGAAGCGTAAACGTCTACTCAAGTAGCTTGCGTTAGAGGTCCCTCACCAGTTCTAGTGCGATGAGGTTTCTAAATAAAATATTTAGTTTAAGATGAGAAGTGGGAGCCTCTGAGCAAACGTCTACTCAAGTAGCTTGCATTGAGACAACTTTCACAGATCTAAGATTAAACTAAATGAGATAACAAAGGATGGGAGGGGCATGCGGCATGGGTCCAGTACGTATGCTAAATCGCCCTAAACATCCGGAGTTAGGCTTGTGGTTATTCTGGCTTAGATGTTGCCTGGAGCACAACTCATGAATGAGATCCCTGCTCCGGATAGGTAACATGGTCTTGAGATCTCCAATATTAATTTCTTTTGCTTAAGATACCTGGCATGTTAAGAAATTAAAGGACCTACTTTGGTCTGGTTGAGCGTTTGCCGTAAACGTCTACTCAAGTAGCTTGCGGTGA
This sequence comes from Plectranthus barbatus, assembly GCA_026898455.1. Lineage (NCBI taxonomy): Eukaryota > Viridiplantae > Streptophyta > Magnoliopsida > Lamiales > Lamiaceae > Plectranthus > Plectranthus barbatus. Next base: position 209,864 of record JAPKLW010000665.1, read on the forward strand.
ATTAGCTTGGGCAATTGGAGGAAGCAAATTGCATTGTTTTATCTAAAGGTTCTATGCATATTTGTTTCAATTGTTCGTAGTATATGCTTACTTTAATTCGCTTATTTGTTTCCAGATATGTCTATGAACAATGTCATTAATATCCTCGCTCAAAATTCTCTCAATGGTCCGAATTTCCTTGAATGGAAACGTAATTTGGATTATATCCTAGTTGCGGAAGAACACAAGTTTGTCCTTACTGATCCTTGTCCGCCAGTCCCAGCTGCTGATGCTACTGCCGAGCAGCGGCACTCTTACAATAAGTGGATCAAGTCTAACAATGTAGTGAAATGCTACATGATGACCACTATGAGTAAGGTACTGCAGCTGCAGCATCAGCATTATGATAAGGCCTGTGAGATTATGGATAATCTAACAGCGACTTATGGGGAGACAGACAGAACTGTCAGATTCAATCTCATGAAGGAGATTGTGAGTAAGAAAATGTCTGAAGGCAGTTCAGTGAGAGAGCACGTGGTTGCCATGACTCACCTCATGGATGAACTAACATTGCATGGTGGTGGTATCGACGCGGAAGCCCAAGTCGATATCATACTAAACTCTCTTCCCAAGTCCTTTGAAAACTTCAGGTTGAATGCTGTGATGAACAAGAAGGAGTATACTCTTAATGAGTTACTCAGTGACTTGATGGCAGCACAGTCCCTGATGGAACCCGAGAAAGCAGTTTTGGTCTCTTCCGGTAGCCGATCTGCTGCTCCTAATCGAGCAAAGACTAAAAGAACGGCTAGGAATAAGAACAAGAAAACCGCTAGTGGGAACAATGGAGTTTATGCTCCAAAGAAAAAGGCTGGGAAAGTTAAAGGAAAGGGCAAGTGTTACCGTTGTGGCAAGCCAGGACACTGGAAAGCAAATTGTCCAGGTGTTAACACCAATGGACGAGGTACGTCATCATTTACATGTTTAGTATCAGTTTTCTACTCCTGGAGAGTAGTGGTTACTGTGAGTACTAATCATGTTTTGGCTGCGTTGTGCAGAGAATCAAGCTGGTGATAATGCTTGAGGATGACGGGATTACCAACTCCAAGGAAGATGCTAGAGATCGTTCTCAAGCTGTTGGAGTTTCTTGCTTCAAGTTTATGTTTAAACTTTGTTTTAGTTCAAGTTTTGGAAGAGATATTGGTTTTATTTTGATAAACAATTTTTCATCTATTATTGATTATCAGTTATTCAGATAGGTTATTTTTCTATCATGCATGAATAACAGTGTTTTCTATTATAGATGATTGTCTCTTCATTACTTGATTACATAAACTGTCAGTGTTCTAAGGTATAATTTAAAGAATCTCTATAGAGATAGGTTACATCAGTCTAAGTAGTTTTAAGTAATTCATGGAATTATGGATTCAATCCAGGTATTCCTAAGAATGGTACTTATGACAACTACTTGGAGGTATAAGATGGTGACCAGGCCTTTTAATAGGCGATTGTATCTCTATAGGTTATTTCGTGTTTGCTCTGGTTTGTGGTTTGAGTCTACTTCCTTAACAGGCATCGATGTTGTAATCATTTAAGATTTGGATATGTTTATCTAGTTCACTACAAGTCTTAGTCTCTTGATTTAATCAAGAGCGTTCAAGACTAAGGTAGAGAATAAGTTAAACAAGATCGTAAAATCATTATGGTTCATTCATAATGGTGTATCTTAAGTGATGTGCGTTTACAGTATCTGGCAGAGCAAAGGGATTGCATCCCAGTTAACTACACTTATTATTCCTCTGTTGGGATGGTGAAGGTAGAACAAAATAAGACTCTTTAAAGTTTATAAGTTATACCAGTTGTTGCCAAATTTTCGTTTTTGGGAAGAGCGCCAAAAGCAGTTGCGTATTTGCTTAAGCTAGTGTCTTCTAAATCAGTTCTAAATACCCTAGCAGACCTTGACTCTGTCAAAAGGGCAATGCTGGGTAATTTGGTTGTTAAGCTGATATAGGAAACTGATTGGTTAGAAGAAGGGTTTAAGCTAGTACTGTTTTGTGGGCTATTCCAAGTAAACGAAAAAGATGGTGGTTTTATGTATCCTAGTTACAAGCAAGTTGTATAGGATGAAATCATGAATCCAAATGTGAGATTGTTTTCTAACCTTTTAGAAAAGACAATTCAAATCCATCAGGAAATACCCCGTGGCATATTGAGCATACCTTAAAAGGTATGGTACCAATTGCACGGTCACCCGTGTAAGGTGATAAACCACAAATTAATGCACCATTAACTGACAACATAAAAGGAGCATCGTTGCAGTGGGAGGTTGCCTTAACAGGCTTAATGGTACTGGTTCGTGGAAACAGTCTTTGGACTTGTTCCCAGCTTAACGAACAACATCGTGCTTATCCCTTAAAGCGCAACGAAGCTATTAAGACAAACGATGCAGTTTAATGACGTCAAGTCATGGATTTATAAGTGAATCAGTAAAGGTTATGGTTGTGTATCAGGATCAGTGATTGCCAAATAGCTTACCAGCTATAGGCAACTGATTGATATACAAGAAGAATGCTCGAATGGTAACCTAGTATTTTCGAATGTCTAGGTTAGTGAGCAAAGGTATGTTTCACAACAAGACCTTCTCACTGGTTGCAACTATTAAACCCATTCGAATTCTTTTAACCATAACAGCGCATATGTATCTAAATATCTGGAAGATAGATGAAGTCATCCGTATTTTATAAACGGGTACCTTGATAAAAGGTGACGACATCTGTATGCGACAACCAGATAAGTTATGTGCAGCATCATGTCTCGAAGCCAAGGTAGTTCAAGTATGAACTTAAACGAGCTTCAAGGTCATGTAACAGACATTTCGATATTGTCTATCGAGAATGAGAGTTACATGTACCAGTTATGTGTCAGCGGAAGCGTGGTTTTCCTTGCACATTATGCAGATAGTATTTTCACATTCGAAAACGGTGTGGGGATATCGTCAGGCATAAAGGATGGTTATCCGAACAGTTTCAGAAGTAGGACTTATGAGATTCTGGAACATCTTTTGAATTAAAGTCTTGTGTTGACACAAGAAAAGGATGTTCAGGTATCTCAAGTCGCTTAAATTGATTCTGTGGTGAGTCGTTCATAGCAAGAAAGATTGTTGTCTTTCTATATTGCAGATGAACGAGCTCAGATATCTGTAATGCGATAAGCATGTTAGACAGACATCAATTCAACTCTAGATAGGCACATTGGTTTACTAATGTGCTATGTGAGTTGAATGGCATCGGATATCCAGGAGGATCATAAGGAAAGGAAATCGACCTCTAACTATGTGTTGGCCTTGGAGGAGGAGTTATAGGAATCTAACACAGAAATGTGTTGGGGATTCCAGTATGAAGGCTGAGTTTTTGTCAGCTTCATTAGCTTCGCAAGAAGCAGTATAGCTCCGATGCCATCCTCTAGAGGTGTGTGTTCTGAGTTTGCCTAATTAAATCACAAGGATTTGTGATTATGTTGGTGCAATGACAAACTCAAGAGAACCCAAGACTCACAAGGTGGTGAAACACATAGGATGTGTGGTATCACATCATACGAGAAATCGTGACAAGAGGTGACGTGTATGCAGTGGGAAAGATTGACAGTATAGTCACACTTAATACTTTGGTAAAGCAATGGTATTATGCTTTAAGTATAAGTGGGAGATTGTTGGCATTATATACTGAAAGCATATATGATTAAGTGTTTTGTACACTGGTCTTCATATATGTTGCCGCAACAATGCTCGCTGTCTGATGGAACAAACATACAACGAACTATAATATCCTGTTATCTCGCCTATAGGGATGATCATATGGTGTGTAGTAGATCACAGAGGATCATATGAATCGTTTAACCTAGCGAGATATAAACAGTATCACAGCTGAGACGGTCCCTGGATAGGCTGTCGGTCTAAGCTGCGACACATCGGTTCATAAGTGGGCTTATCCTAGCTACTTGATGTGTCGGTACATTGTTATGTATTGATGGGATCAACAGTGGGATGTGCCATTCACATTGACATACGAATGAGCCAGATCTCTAACATACTTCCTATGATCTTAAACCTAACTAAAGGATAAGGGGCACACACAGATTGTCCACACTTTAATTTACTAGAGTGGCGAGTCTTACATGTACTCTAATACTTGTATTTTGGGTGTTGGCAATTTGTGTGTGGCCTGCTTAGTCTGGACGTTTTGGTAAGCATATCCGTTTCAGGATGGTGACATTCCCTGAGGAGCTCACAAGGTTCATTATGCTAAACCCTGCAGGTTGAATTATTTAATTCAGGCATAAGTGAAAAGGAGTGAGTGGTGTAACTCAGGAAATAAGAGATTAATTAATTGTGGCTAATTGTCATAGGCCAAATTAATTAATGAATGTCTAAAACCTTAAATATGTGGATCATGTTAGTTTGGTGCAACCCGTTCCTAATAACGTGGTAATAAAGGGGCGAGTCAGCATTGTTACCGTGGTGAAGGTTAAAACAATGTTTTATTAATTAATTATGTTCTGGGTTGAACAAGGAAAGATTAATTAATAAAGAGGGCCCACTTTATTATTTGCATCTGATCCCTGGTCTGGCCCATTAACTGCTCAGAGCCCATTAGGGTTAGGGTTTCTCAAAACCCTAACACTATAAATAGGCCTTCTCTCTATCAGATCATAAGTAGTCAACAAAAGTGTTGTTGAAAACTAGGGTTTTCAGTATAATTTGAGAGAGGGGGCGACGGCTGATCCTGTAGGGAGAAACTGATCGATTTCTCCAGATCTCGGATTCAACTTGGTAGATAATCCTCACCAGATTTCCAATGAGCAAGGGAACAGATCAGAAGATCCGATCTGTAGGAATAACCGTCCACGCCGGCGTCCAAGATCCAGATCCAAATCCAGATCTATTTCATCGTTGTTATTCTCCGATCTGTCCTGTAGATCAAACGGTGAAATCAGGTATTCTCTAGATCCATCCTCTGCAATTAATTTTGTAGGAGCATGCATAGGATTCACATGGTTTATTTAATTAAAATTTATTCCTGGTATCCTAAGAACGATCCTTGGCAAGAAATTCATAATGGCAACTCGTGTTGTCCATCGTAGACTCAAACCCTACACTTTCTTCACAATAGGTGCTTCTTCGTCTAGAACTTCCACCGGGTTGTCCGCACTCGTTTGCGGGAGCCTGGCATTCCTACTAGCCATAGTTGCTAATGCAGTCCGGCCAGACCTTCGCACTGGCTTTTCCTGTGCTTTCTCTTTCTTTTCAGGACTTGGGGTTAAACTTTCTTCCACTGATCCAGGCTTTCTCTTCGCAGGTTGTTTAGTTTTCATTTTTGAAGTTTCTGTACCCAACCCACTCAGAGAATAAGCACTAGATATCTTTTCAAACACAATGCACAAATGAATTTCCCCATTTCTAACAAAAACAACCCATCTCACAACAATTCATCCAAGTAAGGAAAATACCCTCCCCCAAACTTTATGCTCCAGTAAATAATTCAGAAAGTTTGGTTCATAGACTCAAGAAAAATGATAGGTTTAAGTAATTTCCCTTACTCGAATCTAAATTTTCAAGCAACCCTAGAAAGAAAACAAATTACCCTTTTTTCAGCCTCGCATGCGTAAAGCATAACACATTTTTAGCCCTAAGAATCGACTACCCATCACAATGTCATATTCCTTCACAACTCTCAGACATAGAATTCACACAAAGCTTCGCATAAATTTCAGAGGAACAAATTTTTCAACACAAATTCCAGAAAACTTAAGTTTCAGATTATCGTTGGCTGCATGTTTCCTCATGTTTTCTCTCTAATTACCATTCACAATGTCAACAAACAGTGAGAGAGAAAGAGTTCTTACATTGGATATTTAACCTCACAGTCCTTCGGCTTTTCTTGCTTTGCTTCTCGTTTTCTTCTTTCAAATACCCAAAATGGTGATGTTTCTTTTTGGTTTTTCAGAATTAAAAAGCAGAAGTGATATATACAAAAACTAGAAACCCTTTCAAATTCCTTTGAAGCGACACAATATAAAATTCAAAAATTAACTGCCACAAGTAACCTGCCAAAAAGTGAGTCTGCCTCCGATGACGTCGGCGTCAGTTCTTCAGCAGTTATTTGCCTTCCACGTGTCCACCTTTTCTGCAAAAATTCTCATAGTTACTTACTTACTAGATATAATGCGAGCTTTCTTTAATCTATTCTATAAAAAAAAACTTAAAATATTCTAAGACATATGAAATTAACTCTAAATTTATATAATGCATAAAATTCATCTACCTATGATATAGAAATCATGCTATTTACATGCTGTAGCAAACAGGTTTAACTACTGCTAACTAATAATAATGCAGAATTAATAAAATGCAATAAATTAAAGAAACTACTCCCTGAAACAGTTCTCGATGTTGTATTCATGAAATTTCCTCCATTGGTTCAGGGGGTTCTACTGCCTAAGATTCCTTGATGAGAATGGAACCCTTCTCCCTGTTTATGGGCTCCCCATAGTAATGTTTCACTCTTGCTCCATTCACTTTGAATATTTCTCCAGTATCTTCATTCTTCAAATCCACTGCTCCATGTGGATACACCTTGACTAGTGTGAAAGGTCCTGACCACCTTGATTTCAGCTTTCTTGGAAATAATCTCAATCTGGAGTTAAACAGCAACACTTGTTGTCCTTCTTCAAATTTCCTTTCAGAGATCCTGTTGTCATGCCATTTCTTAACCTTCTCTTTGTATAGCTTGGCATTTTCATATGACTGCAGTCTCAATTCATCCAGTTCATTTAACTGCAACATCCTCTTAGCACCACTGCATTTTGGATCCAAGTTCAGCTTCCTTGTTGCCCAATATGCTATATGTTCTAACTCCAAAGGTAAATGACAAGCTTTCCCAAAGACCAACCTATAAGGTGACATTCTCAAAGGTGTTTTATAGGCAGTCCTATATGCCTAAAGAGAATCATCTAAATGTTTAGACCAATCTTTCCTAGTGACATTCACCACCTTTTCAAGGACACTCTTCACTTCCCGGTTGGAAAGCTCTGCTAACCCATTAGTCTGCGGATGATAAGCTGTAGAGACTCTGTGGGTAACATTATACTTTGCCAACATTGCAGATAGACTTCTGTTGATGAAGTGAGTGCCTTCATCACTGATCACAGCTCTTGGTGTACCGAATCTGGTGAAAATGTTTTTGTGGATGAACTTCATTACTGTAGCTGAATCATTGCGGGCACAAGCACATGCTTCAACCCACCTAAACACATAATCAACTGCCAGTAAAATATACTCATTCCCAAAAGACATTGGAAATGGACCCATAAAATCCATTCCCCACACATCAAACAATTCTACCTCGGTTAT
>JAPKLW010000665.1:222247-240158 GCA_026898455.1 Plectranthus barbatus
CATTAGAGTTCTGGCCATGCTGCTCCTATGCTGCGACATCATATCAACCTTTCTTGCTCTTTTCATGCTCAAGCATAATGAGATCTGTGATACTATTCAAACAATTCCTTTCGCAAAATTCAAAGTTAACACAATACTACAAAATAAACCCGAATTTGAAATATTAACTAAACAACCTATATTTAATTACTTATCCTATAAAACAATACTAATTTAGCACCTAATTAACTAGACTGGGCATCTTGGACATGATCTTAATGCTAAGATCATGTCCAAGATGCCTAAAAAGATTGGTTCGTCAAAACAACCAGTCTAAAAGAGAAGGATCTGTCTCAGATCTCAACGAAGGAGTTGTTCGCCCAGCTTCAAGCTCATGAATGGGACATCTAGATGGTGAACAAAAATGAAGCAATTCGAGTTGTCAGTTCACTAAGCCAGAATGCTAAAGATGCAGCATACTTCGTCAAGAAGGATTTCAGATGGAGATAAAAAAAAGACATTCCACAATGACAGACCAACAGGTCAATCCAACTTGATAAAAGAGGTACCCTCAACCTCTACATCCTACTAGAAAGAAGGAGAAGGCTCTGTTGAAGAGCTTGAAGAGCAAATGAAGAGACTAGCCAAGCTCCTGGAGAAAGCTAAGGCAGAGTCAATCGGCTCACAACCTGATGACAAAAGGTTTGTGAAGAGGGACTCCAGGTCCTGTTTTGAGTGCAACTTCCCTTATCACCTGAAGTTTGAATGTCCGAGGGTGGACAAAGAAGAAAGGGAGAGACTCAAGCAAATCTTCCACCGACGATCGTCCAAGGCGGTTGCCAAAGCGATGTTATCTAGGTTGGAGATATATGATATACCCAACAACGACGATGAATATTATACCTTGGATGGAGAGTCGGTGGAAGAAGCTCAGTTGGTGTTAATGGCCCCCATTGGAGAAGAGGATAATGTTGTAAAAGCTGAATCGGCCTTAGCCACAACTGGAGACGAGGTAACCAATACTGTACCAGTTTATATTCCATCTGCATTCATTTTAGAGGACTCTGAATTTTTTGCTCCGATTCAGATAATATTTCCCTCGATCTTCTTTCTAAAGAATTTTCAAAGTTTTATGAGCTAAAATATGTTTTAGTCGGTGAAAATTCTTTGCTGAGACTTCAAGTTTTAATTTTGACCGAGAAGATTGACAAATTTAGGTCAACGAGCGAGGAACTGACAAAACTTAGAGGCGAACACTCTACTATTCTTAAAAAATTTTGAAAAACTTAAATTGGAGTGCACAATTTTGAAAAACCTTGAGCCAGAGCCATGCAAGTGTCCTCTCGCTAAGAGCTCAAGAGAACTTGAAGAAGTACTTTGCTTTCAAAGATACCCAAATGTTAAAGCGGGTCTAAGGTTTAAGGAAAATTATTTGAGAAAATCTTCTTCTTCAATTGGCATTGGGAGAAAAGAGATATATTTTGTCAAAGAAGACCCTAGTGATCAGGCTATGTTGAAAGACAATGGGGTAGTCCATAATGCGTCAGTTCAGACTGATAAGACTAAATGTTGGTCAGCCGACAACCATAAACTGGCCAATTAAAGATTGATTGAGAAAATATAAGGAAAAACTGTGTAAACAGTATGTCCTTAAACTGGGAAAATCACAAACTGAAGGGAAGCTAGTATAGTCTAAGAATCTGGGAGAGCAGTATGTTCCCATTGCAAGGATACCAGTTTCATAAACATGTTTTACTAAACAACCAGCTTGTGGCAAAAACCAGTCAAACAATATGCCTGGTTATGTGAACAACCAAAGACCCAGCTTTCGTAATATGTACGAAATAAGGAGTATTCCAAGTAGGGGGAACATCTACTTGAGGCCTGAGCCCAAATCCTTTTCATTTCAAAGGGCTAGAAAGTTATCTAAGGTGGTTTATGATCACTGTAATTTCTGATATATAGATTATAGGATAGTGACCAAATAAATTTATAAACCAAGAATGTCGAACCCACAGGAAAAAAATATGTGAAACAGACCTATGTACTAAAACATAGTTTCAAATTAATTGTTTGAGCAATTCAAAATCACGTTTGTATTTATTGAACTAGGCAAAAAAATAAAATAAAAACTTAAATCAAATAAAGCAAAACACAGATCCTAGGGCAAAATTTTTATTATGGATAACATGTAACCAATTAAATTATTAGGTAGAATACTGCAATTATGGTATATTTCCTGGGTTGGGTATAACTTTGATTATTAATTAGTGACTATCTCATCTCGGTCTCAAAAACACCAATTAATCAATCTCATATGCTTATCAGATTGAAATTCCTACAATCTCATACTTCTTACTCGGACAATATAGATTATTTCATACATTCCTAATTCCCACTATCAATATTGATCTCTCGGTCCTTAAATTAATCTAGAATTATTAAATCTAGTAATATTGAGAAGAATCCCCTTTTGACTTGTTATAAATACCCAATTCTAAGCAATATGATTAATTTCAAAGAGTTGGTATGCCATCTATTTTGAACAAGTAACAATTTTGGGTTATCCAACACTTTACCTAGGAGAAAAAAGTAATTATGAAAAAAAATTAGACTAAATTATATGTAGCGGTTAATTACTAGTCTCAAAGATCAATAAGTCATGGGGCATGACATCTCTAGGATTCTAGAATTCAAAGAATTGCATGTATATATATAATTGAAGTGTGTCGTTTAGCAATTGAATCTTTCTAATTTACCCCTCTCGCTCAAGACATCTACTAAATCATCTTAACATCATTGTTCAATATTGATTTTTATTTATTTATTTAGAAATTAATCACAAGTTGTAAAACTATATAATATATTTCTGTATCAAGAAATGGGAACACGAGGTTGAATTTAAGCTTTTGTCACCATGTAATAATAACATAAATGTAAATGTTATTTTCTTAATTTGACTACACATGAGGCGAATTCAAGTGTTTTTACTTTTATAAGTAGATTAATTTGTTCTTATTTATGACTCATGATATAAGTGTATTTAACCTTTTATATTTTTTAATTAATTAATTTTAGGGGCTGTGAAAAAAGGTATTATTATTTGCCATTTGCCGCTTCTAATTGGGCTTGTAGAATTTTGTGGATTTTTTGGGCTATAAAACCCGAAACAGACCTGCACCCAATAAACATTCAAATTAGTATTTTGCTTTTATTGATTAAAATGAAAATAAAACCTACATTTAGTTTTTTATATATTTCTCTAATTAAGAAATTAGAAGATGCTTATTAAAAAACAACATGGAATTAAGGGATTTCTTCTTCTTCTTTTTTTTTTTTTAAAAAAAAAACTTTGAATTAACCATCTTTATTTGTCATACCGTACGTAATCAACATAAGAAATTTGGGTTTACTCAGTCATAAACCTTATATTATTTTTTCTTCTAATTTTACACGCTAGCATTTGATTTATTATTCCCAATTGGTGTGTTGGATATAAATATCAGATTGACTTGTTTCCTATAATAAATAATAAATGCCACAATGACTAAGTGAGGGGGAAAGTAAACCTAATATATTGATTTCTTTACCTAATGTTATGCTATTTTATTTTTTTTTAATTTGAAAAAAAAAACACATCAACGAGGGAGAATTATATATCAATGATTCAATATTATGCTATATTTGAGACGAAATATCGAATATTTGGTAATTGAATATTAATTATCTTTGCATTTAAAGATATTATAATGATGTATTAAAATCTCATTAATTAATATTGCATGAATAATGTTGACATCACTAAGGCCCTGAATTTTTAAAATAGGCTGTTAATATTCCATGAAACATACTCTTCAACTCCTTCAAATATTTCTCTCTCTCTCTTATTTATTAGCTGTAAGATAATGCACGAGCTAATCATCACTTCATCAAGAATGTGAACTGGGAAGATTCCGCTTTCTCTCTCATTGTTAATGATGAGTTCATGGCACAAGACAAAGTACAATATTGAAAAAGAAGCAGTTGAACAACAACTCCCTCTCAAAAAGTCAATAAAGCCAATCCGCATTAATCGAAATTAAAATATGTATTGATGCCAGCCAAAGTTTGGTCTGAGTTCTTTTTTGGTGTATAGAATTCAATTGTTTACTGTGGAAACGAAAAAGATGGCTGCTGCTCTAACCCTCATCGCTTTCACCAACAATATTCATCTATGTATCTACCCATCAATGGAGAATAGGTCAACTCTGCCCCTGCTTCTCCTCTTCTCATTCTCTCTATCTCTACAACTCAAACCCCTTTTTCCCTGCTTGCGAGAAAAGCCTGCTGCAACTCCTCCCATGTATTCTCGTACGTATTTTTGTATTTTCATGTGTGAAAGTCATCACCTTTTCTTTCTTCATGCCCACCTGTCTTTGGCTATTTGTTGGATTGTATTTTGATAAATGTCTCTGGTTTTTGTCTATTGCTGGCTTATTCATTTCATGGTAGTGTGGCATAGAGATTGTGTATTTCTCCTTGTGTTTTACTGCTTGTTAATTTGAAGGGTGTCCTGGTTAATCATATTGAGAACTGGGGTTGAGTTATAACTATTGATTCCATTTTGTAGTTGTTTCAGGTGGGAGCTAGGTGTTAAGAGGTTTCATTGAAAAACATTCAAAAAATGATGATTCTTCAGGTGGCCCGGATTAGTCCTTCAAATGTTGGAATGAGTTTGTTTATGTTTTTATGCTGGTATTTGTTGGTCATTGGTGCTGATGGCCAACGCACAGATCCGATTGAAGGTTCTTCTATTACTTAACCATCTCTCTCTCTCTCTCTCTGAGCATCTCTAAGCAAAATCATGTGATGCTGTAGCTTTAGTATTTTCTGATCCATTTGAAGTATTTTTCAGTTGGGATTTATGATTGACTATTGATGGTTTGTGCAGTGAATGCATTGCAAGCAATCAGGAGAAGTTTGAATGATCCGTTCAATAATCTTGCTCGATGGAGAAGGGGGGATCCATGCCTTTCAAATTGGACCGGGATTGTCTGCCATAATACAACTCTTGGCGATGGTAACTTTCATGTTAGAGAAATGTATGATCTCGTTTCTTGACTCATCATTCCAGTTGTAGAATGCATAAGTAGGTATTGAAACAATTTTGATGCTTCCATCCATCTTAACATATAAATACTTCTTTCAACATTTGAGAGATGCATTCGAGACATAAATGTGTTTCTTGATCTACATAGAAGGCGTCTCATCTAGATAGAACAACACTATCTAACTTGCATTTTCTTGCAAGTGGCAAACGAATTGATGCCTACTTTTGTCAACAGATTGCTTTTGGGTAGGAACCTGACAGGAAACTTATCTCCAGAACTTGGCCGTTTATCACATTTGATGATAATGTGAGTAACATATTTCAGATTTAGGCCTCCTTGCTCTATTACAGTTTACCTTTTGGGGGTCTGTAATCGACTCCTGTTCATTTCCGTTGCAGGGATTTTATGTGGAACAATATTACCGGGACCATACCTAAGGAAATTGGAAACATTACAACACTTGAATTACTGTGAGTGGAATTAAGCTGCACTTTGTTCAATGTTTCTTCAGTGCCTGTGGTGGTGTCCAGATATGTTGAGTTGCATTGATTTGAGTTAAAAAAGTTTGTGGTGGATGAGTTGATATGGTGCATTTTCTTCTGACTGTAGTTTCTTTTCTCTGTCACAGGCTTCTAAATGGAAATAAATTAACAGGTTCATTGCCCGCGGAGCTTGGCAATCTTGTGAACTTGGACAGGATACAAATTGACCAGAACTTCATATCAGGGCCAATACCACCATCATTTGCTAACTTGGATAAAGCAAAACACTTGTAAATGCTTTTCTTTCTATTCAGTTCTGACTTTCGTGGTTATCTGCCATCTAATTCATTCTTTCTACTGTGAACAGCCACATGAACAATAATTCACTCAGTGGCCAAATACCACGAGAGCTTGCTCGACTTCCCAATCTTGTTCATATGTGAGTTGGACTCCATTGTTGCTTTGAACATCTGCTTTTAGTTACTCACTTGGTGTTTCTTCAGGTTGCTTGACAACAACAACTTATCTGGACCTCTTCCACCCGAACTGTCAGAAATCCCAAATTTGCTGATACTGTATGGGAACATCTTCCTCATCCAATATATCTGCTTTATTTTGTGCTTTATACTCTTAGGTCAAGATCTTGAAATTCGATGCCTTATACTTCTTGATATCTTTTCTGTTTCCAGCCAACTTGATAACAACAACTTTGGTGGGAGTACAATACCACCTTCATATGGAAACATATCTACGCTATTGAAATTGTAAGCAAATTCAATCTTCATTTTCTGGTTCATGCTACTTTCAGAACAGTTTCATGTTACTATATTGACAATGGTTTGGTTTGATTGATGATCAGGAGTCTCAGGAACTGTAGTTTACGAGGAACACTTCCTGATTGGAGCAATTCTCGCAACATTGCATACATGTAAGTACACATCCACCATCAAATCAAGAATGCTTTTCTTGTGAGATAATCGGGATCTCGACATTGCAGAGATTTGAGCTTTAATCAGCTTACTGGACCCATACCAACAGGCTCCCTCTCTAGAAACATCACAACTATGTAAGAAACCAGTTTCTGACATTTCTTTTTGACCTTTAGTCTATTTGTTAACTTGTGAAACATTAATATTCTACTCTGCAGCGATCTGTCCAGCAACAACCTGACTGGAAGCCTTCCCAATAGCTTTTCTGGGCTCCCTCTTTTGCAAAAACTGTGAGCAATCATCCACTTTCAATCCATGCTGCATAGAATTTACATACGATGAGTTTTACTTGGATCCAAATCCAACTTACCAATTAACATTGCAGGTCTGTTGCAAACAATGCATTGAATGGTACTATTCCATCAGGAATCTGGCAAAACAGGACCTTGAATTCGACGGAGAGAGTTATTCTGTAAGCCTCAAAACTAGAAAAGAATATAATCTTCCAGTCCTTTATTCTAAGTTTTGTTGTCTGGGATTGCTGATTCAACATGAACTTGAAAAACTTTGCAGGGATTTCGAGTTCAATGCATTCTCAGATATTAGTGGCCTCCTTCCCTCTCATCCCAATATCACCATTGGGTTCGTAGCTGTTTTATATCCATGAAATAAGTTTCTCCTTGATCATTTATGTGGACATTTTTAAGAATTTGTCCCCCTCTTCAGGCTTCTAGGAAATCCAGCATGCTCTGGTAATGTACCACGTCAGTATTGTGAGCCTCACAATGGAGATTTCAACGTCATGTTAAATACTACGAATGTCCTTGATTGCCCTCCTCTTTCATGCCCGGAAGGTTTCCAGTATGCCCCTCCATCTCCAACTGCACGATGTGTTTGCATGGCTCCAGTGTATGTTGGATACCGGTTGAAGAGTCCAGGGTTCTCGGATTTTCTTCCGTATGTAGATTCTTTCAAATGGTACCTAAGCTCTGGCCTTGAAATGAACATCTCTCAGCTAGAGATTCATTCAGCAGAATGGCAAGAAGGACCTCGTCTCAAAATGGAGCTGAAGCTATTTCCAAACAATGTCACTACTCGGATGTTTAATCGCAGCGAGGTTCTATGGATTCGTGAGATGTTTAGCGGTTGGAGAATTCCTGATAGTGAAGTGTTTGGACCTTATGAGTTTCTTAGTTTCACAGTTCGGCCGCCTTATAGTGAAGGTATGTTTCGCACGCAGGGTTTACACAAAACTGATCACATCTGTAACTAAAGCTGATTTTTGGTTGTAATGCAGGATTTCCCGGTGGTTCGTCTGGTTTAAGCAAAGGAGCACTGGCTGGTACCATACTAGGAACAGTAGCTGGATCAGTAACCCTGTCTGCTATTGTTTCACTTCTCATCTTGAGACGGTACACCAAGAAACACAACGCGCCCTCGAAGAGACGTCCGTGTGAGTAACCTTAATGATGCCTTAGTTCCACTATTTTCGTGTTGCCTGATGATAAGTCATGGACTGTTTCTTCTCTCTGGACTTACTGAATCAGCAATTCCAATCTTGTTCTTGGTTCTCGACTAATATCTGAGAGTCATCTTCTACATTATGTTTCAGCAACAAGGATCTCCATCAGAATTGATGGTGTGAAGGATTTCACATATGATGAATTGGCACTGGCAACAAATGATTTTGATAACTCAACGGTGGTTGGCTCGGGAGGGTACGGAAAGGTTCACAGAGGCGTCCTTGCCAATGGAACCGTCGTGGCCATAAAACGCGCTCAAGAGGGATCATTGCAGGGAGAAAAGGAGTTCCTTACAGAAATAGAACTGTTGTCTAGGTTGCACCACAGGAACTTAGTGTCCTTACTCGGATACTGCGACGAAGAAGGCGAACAGGTACGTCATTCACATTCACAACACTACAAACTCATCTATAGATCATTCGAAGCCATGCTCTCACAATGCTTTTCAATTATACAGATGCTGGTTTACGAGTTTATGCCGAATGGTACCTTGAGGGATCACCTGTCAAGTAAGTTTCTGATATCAGCTACTGTGTGTGCATATATTTTAACGAATAACGGCCATGGCAATGCAGGCAAGTCCAAAGTGCCACTGACTTTTGGTAGAAGAGTAAAAGTGGCGTTGGGGTCGGCCAGAGGCATCCTTTACCTTCACACAGAAGCCAACCCTCCAATATTTCACCGTGATATCAAGGCCACCAACATCTTGCTCGACTCTACATTTACTGCAAAGGTCGCTGATTTCGGACTATCGCGTTTAGCTCCGGTTCCTGAGTTCGAAGGAGACGTGCCCTCTCATGTTTCAACAGTCGTCAAAGGGACACCAGTGAGCATTTTCTTACAAGAAAACAAGCCTTTCCTTTTTTGCCATCTTTGTCTGTCTGATCAGAGCCCTGTTTCTTGCAGGGATATCTCGACCCTGAGTATTTCCTGACGCATAAGCTGACAGACAAGAGCGATGTTTATAGCCTGGGAGTCGTGTTCCTCGAAATGCTGACTGGAATGCACCCTATCTCACACGGCAAGAACATCGTTCGTGAGGTACTAATCTCCTTTCTTTTCATGCATTCATGATCATTGATGCTGAATGCTGATCGATATATACGAGGGTGCAGGTGAACATTGCACATCGTTCGGGCATGATCTTCTCGATCCTGGACGAGCGGATGGGATCGTACCCGTCGGAATGCGTGGAGAGGTTCATAAATCTGGCCCTCAGGTGCTGCCAGGAAGAGACAGATGGACGGCCTGCAATGTCTGAAGTTTACAGAGAGCTCGAAAGCATATGGCTCATGCTACCGGATTCCGACACGAATATGACCGATTCCTTAACCAGTGATTCCGGGAAGCTTGCTTCCGCTGCAACATCGAGAACTCCTTATGTTTCGCAGGATGTCTCTGGAAGTGACCTTGTCAGTGGAGTCATTCCCTCCATCGCCCCACGATGATATCAACAAATCAGATCTTCTTCCATTTTAAAATCGTGTAAATGATAAACCACGACTTTTGGCTTAGTTTTTGTATAGTCATTACTTTTTTTCTTTTCCCCCAAACTTTTGTAGTTGAGAGAGTGTGAAATTAAAACTACTATTATAAGATTGACATTTTTCTTTTTTGGGAAATTGGAAATTGACATTCAATCCAATTTACTATTTCTTCATCTTGAATGAATAAAAAGAAAAAAAAAATGAATAAATAAATAAAAAAGAATTGGGCGAGAAAAAAGGGAAACATACGGCAAAGTTGGAATTCCACAAACATAATATGCTGAAAATAAGTTGGCCTCTTTGAATGTTTCAGTTACCCAAAACGCACAAAACCTTCACCAAATCCATCGTCCAGATTCTTTGCTGCTCACATCACGAAATTTCATAAGTAATTCTTTACTCTTTTTCTTCATTGATTGTTTGTGTAATTACCATCATGTTTGCATGAGATTAATTTGATGCATGCAGTATGTATTTCATGCATGATTCCTCATTTTAATTATGCGAGTTTTTTTTTTTTTTTTTTAACGTTGATCAAGAACATTTGTGTGGATGAATGTTTAATGTGCAAATTGAAAATGGGTTGATGAATAAGCGAGCGTGAATGTAGGAGGAATGGATCAAGAATTTTCGGAGACAACGGAGGAAAAGCTTCGTGATGAGAATGACCACCAAGAAGAATACGGGCAAGAGCACAAGCTTCGTGATGAGAATGACCACCAAGAAGAATACGGGCATGAGCACGAACAAGAACACAAACACGAACATGGGCATGAGCACGAACAAGAACATAAACACGAATACGAACACGAGAAAAAGCACGAAGAGCAAATGCACGAACAGGTGCATGAGCAAGTGCAAGGGCGAGGGCTAGGACAAGAGGACGAGCAAGAGGAAGAGGAAGAGCAAGAGCAAAGGCAAAGGCTCTTTGGACGCCAGAAGCCGGTGCACAGCGCCCTAGGCGGTGGCAAATGTAAATTTTCATCCCCCAGATCTTTACAATTTCATTGCAATATATATATATATATATATGCATGTACGCGCAATCTGTGTATATAGATATACATACATTCCTAGTTATTACATAACTCCAAGAATCAATGAGTGTCTCTGTGTGTGTTTTCAAGATCAGTCACTATTATATCATCCATCATCTTCATCAAATGCTCAGCATTGCCTGAATTCTAATACTTATATATCTCTACCTGTGATGCCCTCTTGCAGCTGCGGACGTCATTCTATGGAGAAACAAGCAGTTGTCAGCAGCGCTGCTAGCTGCCTCAACTGTCATATGGCTGCTCTTTGAATGGATAGGATATCATCTCATTCCTTTTATCTGCCATTTCCTCATACTATCTCTGGCAACACTGTTCCTTTGGTCGAACCTCTCCTTCTACGTTCACAAGTCAGTCTCCTAACATTAGTCCCTACTGCAGTAAGCCTAGCTCCCCGGATGAAATACTAATTGGTTCGTTTCCTGGATATATATATAGGTCACCTCTGAACTTACCTGAGATTGAGTTGCCAGAGGATTTGTGCATGACTGTTGCTTTCCTATTGCGGGATAGATGCAGCCAAGTTATCGGTATCTTATGGGGGGTGGCTTCGGGAAAGGATCCAAAGAGGTTCCTAAAGGTAAGTCTCTCTTTAGAAACTGCAGTTCTACATCATAGTTTTTATCATAACAATATAAGCTTACGCTTCGTGCAATATTTACAGGCAGTTTTTTCCCTGTGGGTCGTCTCTATTGTTGGGAGCTGGTTCGACCTCTTGACTATTGTCTACATCAGTGAGTATTCTTCTACTGTACACCATGTCTCTCTTGAATATCTAACGGGACTAAGCAAGAATACGATTATAGTTAAGCCACAGGTTTACGAGCTTTTATCCTCTTGCTCGACACCAGGACAACATTGAGGAGGAAAAATGAAAGGAGAAGAAAAGAAAGCAAAACTTAAGCTTTGAATCTGACATGTTGAGTTTAGAGTCTTAAACTAGGACGATTGATGACGTTATGCATTTTTCTGGTGTTGCAGGTTTTGTAATGATACTGACAATGCCCCCGTTGTATGAGAAGCACGAAGATCAAGTGGATTCTTACGCTCTAAAGGCAAAAGCCAAACTCCAGAGACAATACACCAAACTGGATGAAAGGGTTCTCAAGAGACTACCAAAAGTTCCATTCATCACAGATAATAAGCAGCAGTGATGAAAACCGAAGATCTATAATACTGTGGGATTGGGTATATTTAAGGCTGATAAAGATCCAAAACCTGATTTAGGATGAAGGATCTGTCTTTATATTTGTCAGTTCATTACTTTGCGTAGGCTTATTAAGTTTATAATCACTATTCATAATATCTATCCAGTTATACAATAGCGTGTTAATATACTCACTTGTTATGCTCATTTTATTGTGATCTACATGATTAAACCCGAACACGATAAGCCTCAGTCTAGTTTTCAAACTCTGCATCACTAGTAATGGAAGCAGGATAGCAGAGAAGGGGTGTAAAGAGAGCAAACAATGAAGCTCGTGAAATGGACAATGCTAAGGCAGAATATTAGTGATTCCTTCATTTCAATATATATTCATCCAGCTAATACAAGAGCATAGTAGTAATTAGAACTAATGACAGTAATGTAGAACAAATCTCAGTTCGCATCTCCATCCCTAGCAACGAAACTATGTTCATTCTCTCAAACTAACAGGCACAAGCTAATACAAAGCAATTACAAAAATTTTAAATGGCATCTCTCTTCATAATCATACCTTTGACGTTTTGGGAGGAAGGAAGGGCTCCCACCACCCAAATTCATACTTGGGATAAGGAGCTGTCCACTTCTCCGGCTTATCAAACTCAAGATTAACAGGATTGGAAGCCAATGCTTCTTCCAGAGTTTTGGCTTCAAAGCTCTCCTGCAGAACTCGGTCTAGTCTTAACTTCATGAACCTACATAGAATAGAAACAAACTATTCAGCACGATTTACGGACACAAAACTTATGAAGTTCTGCAATCCTGGTTTTCCAAATACCAATAAGTCTTGTAGTCTGTGAAGGCTACAATGTAGCAAGAACAAAGCAGATAGGCATAATAAACTTGACACACTATAATCAACAAGCAATGTATCAATTAATATAATCCGAAGCAGTCAGTCTATGAAACACAATGCAGCAAAAGCAAAGAGTCAGTATGCATTTCCAAATAGGCATACTAATTTTGAGACAACACAATCAGCAAGTAATGCATCAATGGATAAAACTCGAAACACAATACGTACGTGATCCAAGTGCCATTGGTGGAAACAAGAGCAACAGCAGGCCTCTTGAGTCTCTTAGTAATGCTAGGGAACTTATCTAAGAACTTAGGTTCAATCACAAGCCAGAAATCCTGCTCCATGTTCCTCTCCCCATAAAGTCGGAGGCGCTCCCCCATCAGCTCCTGGAAATGCTCCTCTTCATCCAACATAAACTTTGCATTGGCCACAACGAAATGATAATTCTTGCTCCCAGCTTCCGCACCTTCCTGCACTCTTCAAATCAAGATTAGCCCACATACAAAACCGTCCTCAAAATCATACTCAAACCCATTATGAAAAAGCATCAATCCTGAAAAGAAACTCAAAATGGGTCATACGAAAAAAGCACAACTTTAAAGTTTCGACCTTTGCAGCGGCATCAGAGGAATCAACCGCGGCAACGGCTGTTTCTACAGAAGTTCTTCTCAATTTCAAGAAGCTGCTGCTGACGGGGTTGGGAGATTTCAAGAAAGGTTGATTCGGTGGAAGTAGAAAAGGTTTTGTGGAATTGTGGGAGGGAGAATTGAGCAGATGGCTGCCCAAAGAACCAAGATTTAATGTAGTAGAAGCTAGCATGACTGGCGAGATTATGAAAAACCAGGAAAATAAATGAATAGAGAGCAGCAGAAGCGTAGGAATGGTGAAAGAAATAACGAAAGAAGATAGAGAGAGGGGAAAAAACAAGGGACAAGCAACCAACCTTATCTGCCTTCTTTTCCCATTCTCCTTATCTCTCTGCACTGCCCCGCAATTACCAAATACTCCCTCCGTTCCAAGTAAATTGTTCATATTTCCTTTTTCGTCTGTCCCACAATATTAGTCCATTTTCCTAAAATAAGAAATTTCTCACAATCATCAATAAAATATTCATCCCACTATCACCCACTACTAGTCACATGCATTGGTTATTGTGCCCGGTCAAATGTGAACAATTTGACCGGGACGGAGGAAGTATTAAAGTGGGTATTAGTCTAAAGTGAAATAATAATTTTAATTTACTTTTAAAAATGGTTGGGTAAGATTTGTAATTATTACCGTTATAATTTTTCTTCTCTACAAAAAGTATTACCGTTATATACAACCGTTTAGATTTTGTAATCTCCCTCTTTCCTTCCTTGCGATGAAAAAGTTATTGCCCTTTTAGCGCTTCCTCCAAATCACTCCACTTTCTGTTAAAAAGGCTCTCTCTCGCCTCGCCCATGCAATTCCCGCCTTTCAAATTGCTTCTTGATTTCTCCGCCACCGTTGTTATTGTTACCGATTCAATGGCCGTAACTACTCTCGCTAAGCCCTGCGTTCGATCAACTCCAAATCCCAACCGAAGCACTGACCGCACTTCAAGCACGGATCCGAATCGCACAATTTCATCCTCAAGCATCTACTGGCATCAACTGCAACTGGAGGTGCTGATATTGCCGACCAAGTTTTCTTTCTTCTACCGTTACGTTCGTAAACGATGATGCGACAGACTCTACGCTATGTGTAATCCGATCGAGAAATAGAATCGGGCTTCTACAGGTTATCGCACGAGTTTTCAAAGTTAGAGAGAGCCACAGTTGAATTTGAAGGGAAATTCTTTATCAAGATCTTCCACTTTACTAGTTCTGATTGTATGAAGATTGAGGATGCCGAAAATCTTGAGAGGATTAGGAAGGCATTGTTGGAAGCAATCAATGGTGGTACCGTGGATTGATTCCTTGGGAGAAAGGAGAGCCAGGGCAGGGAAGATGTTTGGGTTGATGGATGGGTTTTTGAAGAACGATCCAATGAGTTTGCAGAACGATATTCTTGATCATGAGGAGTACACTGTAGCAAGGTCCCAGGTTCATTATTTATGATTTTGATACATTTCAGGTAGGAATCTTGTGTTTCTTTCCCAAACCTATGTAAAATGTTATTGATGTTTGTAGTTGGTTGTTCAAGAAGCAAGATCCAGAGCGCCTATATTTTCTCTCCCTTGAGTTGTTCTTATGGGTACTACGCCTGCACGATTACATACATTTTCCAAAAGTATTAGTAGCTTGATTTATGCTTTTCTTTAAGCAGTGTCTTATCTTGACAGCTTTGTAGTTCTTGATGAATAACTTTTTATTTTCTCCTTTTGGCAGTTCACTTTCCAACAGTGTCATCAACCTTGGTATTCGAGATGAGTATGCACAGGCTTTAAGGCAACTTGGATTTAAATTTGAAGTTTTAGCAGAGCAGGTCTGTGAAAACTTCACATATGTCTTTTTGTTATCTTTTACCGTTGTCACATATCAGATTGAAAAAAAATAAAAATAAAATGGATTCTGAATGAAAAAGGAGTAGAATGGACTAACTGAAGATTTATTCTTGTATAGGATAAGTATTTAAGAATGAACTACTAGGTTGCAAATTCCTATATGATTAATTTCATCAGCTTCATCTAAGATTTGCTAGTCAATTCAATTTTTTAATCCTATAATAAGTTGGACATTGCAGGCGCAGACCACAAACACCTAAGCCAAGGTAAATTTTGGGGCAGTGTGTGTTGATCTATGAATTGCACTGTACTGGTGATGCCAGCTTTACTTTACAGTAACAATCCTATTTCCAGGGTCCTTGATTCTGGAGTTTTTTGAATTTACTTCAATGCATTGAACCACCTAAGTATTCATTGGGTTATATGCAACATTTGACTCTGGAAAAGCTGTCTAATAGTTGGTTATGTCCATACTAGTCTGGTTAGTTTCTTATAATGATGAAGCTATGCATCAATCATTGTTTTGTGGTTCACATTTCATTTGCAGGAAGGAGATGCAGCACTCGGTAATGGTGGAATAGCTCGACTCTCAGCACGCCAAACGGATTCTTTATCAACACTGGATTATCCAGTTGGGGGGTATAAGATTTTTAAACATACATAAAATTTGAGTACTTTCAGAACATATATAAAATCTTTTGAATACCCCTGCTTGATTTACTTCACATATTTTGTGCTTTGCAATTCTTGAAGGCTCTGTATTTCTCATACCTGTTTTAGGAATATGAATTTAATTTCAGTATGAGGTTTTTGATTTATTTTGTGTTACATCTTTTGTTTCACTATCACCTATACACACTACATGCACACTGCTATTGTATCAGATGACATCTTAAATAAAGCATGGCATGATGCAAATGAGAATGTGGCTCAGAAATTTAACTGTCTAGTTCTTATATTTTCCTATTTATGTGTCAGAAATAGAACTCCCGTTGCAGAAGGAAAAGAAATAGCTTAACTCGGTGCAAATTAATACTAATAGTATCCATTTTTGTGCAGGTATGGATGGCGCGCTATCAGTGGTCAATTCCGTCAAATTATTGTAGATGGGTATCAACACAAACAACCAGATTATTGGCTGAATTTCGGAAATCCTTGGGAGGAAATAGAGAGGGCACAAGTATCGCATTCTGTGAAGGTGAAAGCTTGTCTCAGACATCATTTAATTCCATCTCAACATTTTACAAGTTCACCTTATATTTGGACTTCTAAACTTTTACCAGTTCACCTCATCTTTATACTTCAAGGTTGAAGATAAAACTTTAAAATGGTAAAATACGAAGTCTGGACGCCTGGAGAAACTGTTAGCATTTTTAACATTGTGAGGGTTAGAATCTGCAGTTACTGGTTATGACAACCCAATACCTGGTTATGGAACAAGGAATGCCATCAACCTTCAACTATGGGCCTGCTAAACCAAGTGGACAGTATGATCTGTTAACCTCGACTTTGTTCTACGCATAATTGCTTTATACATGCCGATTGACAATCTGAAAATAAAATGAATCTTTTGGTTGATGCAGAGAGTCATTTTACTCAATGTAATCCTGCCAAGTCATTGGCAAATCATGACCGATAATTGTTATTGGAGAATCGAACTACTGTACATGAAGACTGATTTTGAGTTGATTTTTCCACTTATCTGAATAAATCTCTATTTGCATATTATTCTTAAGTTTAACAGTTATCCTCTTTCAGTTGTAATGTGTTCACAATTTTTTTAGAGCAAGCCTTAACAGTTTGATATTTGATATCTTGCTATTTGGACTTAAATTCCAGGAGTCTTATAACACTCGGGACTACATAAATGCGATTGTGGACAGATAAAGGGAGGAAACCATAATCAATGTACCCTGAGATCCTTCTTATCAGGTCAAATGCCGATGCACAGATAATATTTCCTGTTTTCTGTGCTCTTCTTACTATATAGAAGACAATTTTTTGTTACTTGTTAAAAATATTTTGGAGTTGCCTTACATGTTTTAGAACTTTTAGAGCTGTTGTCACTTAGTAATGGAGGTGCCTTACTTGATCACCATTGGACCCACAGTCATATACCTAACTCATACTCATACTCATTATATTTAGAGCTGTTGCACTTGTCACTTAGTAAAAGGTTCTAATCCATTTCAGTGGAAGGAATTGCACCGGAAGCAACAGTTCTTCTTTGTTTCAGCATCGGTACAAGACATCATCAGGAGATATAAAGATATTCATGATAACTTTGATGAATTACCAAATAAGGTTAATACTAAAATTTTTACGAATACTAATGAGAGATGATATTCATAATTTCACTCTCCTTTTTTTCTGGTAGCAACGCATATATCTAGTACTGTTTTGGGAAAAGAAAGAGTTATTTCGTTTCCTTATTGCACATTGTTCATCAGGTATATTAGTTCCTAAAATTGTTTTTAGCTAGCTTTTCAGATAAAATATATTGGGATAAGTATTTTCATCATTTCTTTTTATTAAAGCATACTAATACTTCTTTGATTTCAGATTACGTACGACATTATTCATCATTTCATGGAAAAGTTGAAAATAAATATTGGCCAGGACTACTGCAGAATTGAGCGGACGAAGTTAAATACTACGGGAAGTTAAAAATAAGAGTTGTCAAGGTACGCTACTAACACATGGATTACAAGTTTTCTTTCATTTGCCTGAGTTTCATATAAACTTTGAGTAATAGTGTGCTTGATCAGATCCTTTACCATGTTGGCCGAATCAATATAGGTTACTCTTATCATTTTTCTAGCATGGAATATTGGATGTTTTCTTCAGAAAGGCCAAAACTACAAATATATTCTAAACTATGCACTTTTTTGCAAAT
>JAPKLW010000665.1:240168-348167 GCA_026898455.1 Plectranthus barbatus
GAGCAATTAAAGAAAAGAGTTGTGATAGCACAAAATATAAAAACATATTATTAAAAATAAATCTTCAGCATAGCACATCCAAAGCTATTCTGCAAAATAACATATCAGTTTTGTGTAGAAACCTGTAAGATGCTTATTAATCCTTTTACTATTGGCCAAAAAATAAGTTTAAGTTCTCTCATGGTAGAAAATCATTGACAATTGCTAGATGGGATTTCTGTAATCATACTACTGAATACTGATTTCATTAGCTAAACCTGCATATTGCCACAAAAAACATGTAAATTCAATAACTTTATATTAAGTGAAGCTAAACATTGCAAACTTGAGCTATTAGAACTAAAAGTAAATTGACTAACCCACCAGTTGTGACAGTTGCTGCTTGTCATTAAAATTGCTGTAAAACAGTTGCATAATAACTCTATCCACACAAAATTGCAGCGAGACAATATTCAATGAAAGCAATTGCTGTAAAACAGTTGCATAATAACTCTATCCACACAAAATTGCAGCGAGACAATATTCAATGAAAGCAATTTCAATTCTTTATTTTTTAGATACAGAAGAATTCAACAAATTTTTGGCATCATAATAAGTTGTTTCACAAGTCAAGAAAGCAACTCCAGAGCACAATTTTTACCCTCAATGTCACACAAAACCGACAAACTAAGAATCCTGTATAATTTTTAAACTCAACTTGGTAACAACAGTAAATTATTACCTCAAAACGGGACTATTATAATTGGAGATTTATGCTGGAGAATAAGATTAGAGGTGTGGGAAAACTCAATTTATGATTAAGAAGGAGTTTCAGATATTTTCAAGTTTGGAGAGGAAGACGATGACGGTATTGAGAACACTGTGGTTTGGGAATTTTGGATGTAGGGTTTTGGAAGGAATATTGGGAATTTCGATCCATATGAAGGTATGTTGGAATTTTCTTTATTCTAATTTTTTTTAGTTTTTTATGCCTACACTCCCAGCACAAAACAAACGGATTGCTCCAGGGAGGGAGATGGCTAGCTTGAAGGTAATTTAATGTTTTTTTTGTTTTTTTTTTACAATTTCATTTTATAGGAATATTTTTTAAAATAGATGTGGCATCATAGGTGGCATTTTTTAATGATGATGAAGAATTCCGGTGAGTAGAGTCAATTTTTCGTCACCAGAAAAAATAATTGATCCTAGATTTGTATAATTTGTTATAGTTCAGTTATTTATTTGAAAAAATTGATAGTTTGTATTAGATTTGAAAAAAAGTGCATAATTTGGAGTATATTTGTAGTTTTGGCCCTTCAGAAATATAAAGTTGGTTACTTGTTAAAGTTTATGGTTTGATCATCATTTATTTGTTTTTGTTAAAGGAGCGGAGAAAGTTAACCATGTCACAAGACTAGAATAGAAAGACCATATAATTTTACCGCGGGCAATTATGGTTATATATCCCAAATTTTGGAAGTTAATGGAATTTTATTTCACACTTTCAAATTTATGTAATTATCCACTAACACCATCAATTATTTGCCATGTAGATGTTATCAACCACGTTAGCCCTAACAACTGACATAGCACTAACTATTTTTTTTTTTTTGTAGAATTGATATTTTTAATAATTTTTTTAAAATCTTAATTTTTTTAACTTAAGCTCACATTTTATTATAAAAGTGATTTAATCAAAATTTATCAACACAAAATTGCATTAAAGCAATCATAAATCCTAAATTTGTAATAGTACTTTATTAAATTTATTCTCAATAAAAATAATTATTATTTTATAATTAATTTAATTTAAATCATAATACATCTTAAAAGATTGAATTTTTTTATTTAAAATATCAGTTTAGGCAATTAAAAAAAATAAAAGTTAGTGCCACATCAACCCTTACCGTTGACGTGGAAGCTAACATGACAATTAATGGAATAACGGCTGATGAATTACATAACCAAGTATACTCATAAATTTGAATGTATGAGATAGTATTCTATTAAGTGCCAAAATTAACATAGATAACCATAATTATACTCACTTACTCAGTATAACTTTTCCCATATAATTGTTTTTGCTTTCACTACAAAAAAAAATAAAAAATGGCCCATTGAGTGAACATAAATGTGCGCAGTATGATTGTGTGTATGCTGTTGAAACTTTGATACACAGAACAGTAACTGAATACTCTGTTGGGACTCTTTTTAACTGTGCCTGGTTATATGAAATTATCTAATCAAGATATACAGTGTGATATCCTTTAAGCTTTGTATCAATCAGATATTGTAGATCTTTTGGCTAACTTCTTAACTTAGAACTTTTTTCAGATTTCTTTTGTAATCAACAATATGACCTTCATTTTGAGAATCTAATTGTCCCTCATTTTATTGGTTAGGAGCTAAACATATTTGACTTGAGTTGTTGAAAAAACTATGTTTTGTGCTTTGCAATCCTCGAAGCTCTATATTTGTCGTACATGTATATGAATTTGATTTCAGTATGAGATTTTTGATTTATTTTTTGTGTTACATCTTTTGTTTGTTTCACTATCACCAATGCACAATACAGGTATTCTGCTATTGTATCAGATGACATCACAAACAGAAACAGAGCATGATGCTAATGAAAATGTGACACAGAAATTAAACAGGCTAGTTTCTTATATTTTCCTATTTATGTGTCGACATATAGAACTCTCTTTGCAGAAGGAAAAGAAATAGTTTAACTCTGTGCAGATTAATACTAATAATAGCATCTATTTTTGTGTGGGTTACACTATCAGTATGGTCTACTGTGGCAAATTATTGTAGGGTTTAGGTATCAATGCTAACAGCCAAACTATTGGCTGAATTTTGGAAACCCTTATGAGGAAATAAAGAGGGTACAAGTATTGTATTCTGTGAAGGTGAAAAGCTTATCATTTTATTCCATTTCAAGATTTTACCAGTTCAACTTATATTTAGACTTTTACCTGTTAACGTTATCTTTATACTTCAAGGTTGAAGATAATGCTTCAAATGGTGTAAAATATAAAGTCTCCACGCCTGGATAAACTGTTAGTATTTCTAACATTGTGATGGTTAGAATTTGCATTTACTGGTTATGATAACCCAATACCTTGTTATGGAACAAGGAATGCCATCAACCTTCATCTCTGGGTTGCAAAACCAAGTGAACAATATGACCAGGTAACCTTGACTTTGTTCTAGACATAATTGCTTTATACATTCTGATTGACTATCAGAAAAATCAAATTATTCATTTGGTTGATGCAGAGAACTAAAGTGATGGTGGTGGCAAGAAATATACATACACTATTGTGATTTATTCCTGCCAAGTCATTGGTGGCAAATCATGACCGATAATTCTTAGTGGAGAATCAAACAACTGTACTTGAAGACTAATTTTAAGTTGATTTTTCCACTTATCTGAATAAATTTGTATTAGCATATTATTCTGAAGTTTAACGGTTATCCTCTTTCAGTTGTAATGTATTCACAATTTTTTAGAGCAAGCCTTAACAGTTTGATCTTTGATAACTTGCTATTTTGACTTATAACACTCGGGACTACATAAATGCAATTGTGGACAGACAAGAGACGCAATGTACCCTGATGATCGTTCTTATCAGGTCAAATGCCGATGCACAGATAATATTTCCTGTTTTCTGTGTTCTTCGTACTATATAGAAGACAATTTTTTGTTACTTGTTAAATATATTTTGGAGTTGCCTGACATGTTTTAGAACTTTTAGAGCTGTTGTCACTCAGTAATGGTCTGGATCATGTAGCATCGGAGCTCTCAAATACTTGATCACCATTGGAACCACAATCATGTATCTAACTCATACTCATGCATATAACTTTCCTCATTATATTTAGAGTTGTTGCACTTGTCACTCAGTAAAAGGTTCTAATCTATTTCAGTGCAAGGAATTGCAACAGAAGCAACACTTCTTCTTTGTTTCAGCAATGGTACAGGACATCATCAGGAGATTTAAAGATATTCATACATAAGTTTGATGAATTACCAAATAAGGTTAATACTACAATTTTCATGAATACTGATGGGAGATGATATTCATAATTTCACTCTCCTTTTTCAGGTAGCCACATACATATCTATTACTATTGTTGGGAAAAGAAAGAGTTATATCTTTTGGGTCTAGTTAAAGTAATTCCTAATCTATTAAAGTAATTTGCTACATCGAATGGTTGTTAGACCTAGGAAAATTGAGGAAGTTTATTATAAACTAAAAAAAAAGGAACTAGTGTTTAATTTTGAGTTATCTGCTGAAGGCTTAGGATAAGGTTCTTAAAAATTGTTTAGCAGCATGCTTTTCAGATAAAAGAGATTAGGGTCACATACTAATGTGGCAAATTCATCAGTTCTTTTTTAGTTATTTAAGCACACCAAATACTTGTTTGATTTCAGATTATGTACGACATTATTCATCATTTTCATGGAAAAGTTAAAAAGAAAGATTGGCTAGGACTACACTAGAATTGAGCGGATGCCAATAGTGGAGGAAGGGCTCACGATGGTAAATAAGAAGGAACAAGAGAATACTGCTTCATCTGTAATTTGCAGGTTCTTTGATTCGCATAACAATCTTTTTTACATGTTTTGGAAATTCCCACAGGATTTATAATTGTATTTGAGAAAATGAATTATCAAATATAGCAACATGTAAGGAAACCTAGAAAGTAATTTGAGATTATCTGTTTGTTTTCAGTATGTCTTACAAATTGAGGTATGACAGTGCAGCGGACTTCGTGTGTTAATGTGCTAATAAACAGCTTATCTCCCCTATTTCGGTTGACAGAGTATTTGGTTGGGCTAACTAATCAATTATTTCCTGTCTGAAGTGCATTTTGAGTTGCTTAAAACAAGAGCATGCAAGGTAAGCTACTAACACATGATTTTAAGTTTTCTTTCATTCCTGAGTTTCGCATAAACTTTGAGTAATAGTGTGCTTGATCAGATCCTTTACCATGTTGACAGAATTATATAAACTTGACTACTTAACCAACTTTAAATTAGGGGAAATTCTGACAACATGGTTTGATCATCATTAGCATTATTGTTAAGGAAGGGAGAAAGTTTATAAATCATGGTTATATATCCCAATCTTTGGAAGTTGATGGAATTTTATTCCACAACTTTCACATTTTTTAAGTTTTATTCCATCTTGATCGTCTAACACTGATATGAAGCAGAATTTTGAGTTCGTCTCAATAGGAGGACTCGTCAGCGGGAGCCTACTTCCGTGGGCGTAGCTTGATTAACATTATTTAGTTATTTATTTTCTTTGATTTAGTAGAGTTATTTTAGGATAAGTTATTTATTTCTTAGTTTGATTTGATTTGATTTCGTTTAGGAAAGTATCTTTAAGATATTTTTGAGATATTGTTTAGGGGTATTTAAATCCCCATTAGGATTAACTTTTCAGTAAGCAATAAAATAATTAATTTGGGAGCGTTTATTCACTTGAGCACGTCTCGTACATGATTAGGGTTCTGCTTCTATCAAACACCTACAATTATTTGCCATGTAGATTAATTGCCATACCAGCTAAATTGGCACTAACTATTTTTTTAAAAAAATTTGTAGAATTGATATTTTTAAATAAGAAAATTTTAAAATCTTAATTTTTGTAATTTAACATATATCTTTTAGATTTTATTTTTTCTTTTCCTTCCTATATTAGATTTGCCCGATTTGTATAAATAGGTACATTGTTTGATCATTTATACAACAACAACTACTACTTTTCTCCAATATTGTCTCTATACTTAACATCTAACATGGTATTCAAGCGCCCGATCCTAGGGTGCTCGATTCTTGAGGGTTTAAAAGATTGAGACTTTTTCGGCAACATCCACTGCACTCCCCTAATGACTCCCTATCCCTATCCATTTGTGTTGTTTGTCTCCTATTCTAACAACACTCGTATTTTGACCAAGATTTTGGATTTGCTACTATCCCGCGTTGACTGCTTCTGCCTGCCTACTATCCCGCGTCTGCCTATTGTCCTGTATTGACAGTTACTGTATGCTTACTAACAATTTGACTACTAACTCCACTTCCGCAATGTGTAAGTATTTGCAACTCTATTGTGTTCGGGTTGATTATCTTTGTACCAAGCTGGGGTGCACTACTACTATTACTTTTCTCCAATATTTCTCTACCTTAAGATCTTACATTTTCAATTAGGTTAGCCTTTTATTTAATAAATATTATTATAAAAATAATTTTTTAATTGAATTGAAGTAAATCATAAATCCTTAAAACAAATAATCAAATAAATATAAAATTGATTTTATAATAACAATTATTAAATTTATTTTTTAACAATTATTAATTTTTAATAAGTTTAAATTATAATATTATCTTAAAAATTAAAAAAATATTTAAATTATAAAATTCAAAATAAGCCACATTAACCGTTACTATTGATGTGGAAGCTGACATGGCTAATAACGGCTGATTTGGCAAAATATTAGTTGTGTTAAGTGGGTTGGGATGAATTACATAACTTAATATATTTGAATGTATGAGATAGAATTGTATTAAGTGCCAAAGTAAGTTGACATAGATAAGCATAATTATCCTCTGAATTGCTTTCCCATATACTTGTTTTTGCTTTCACTACAAAAATGGCATATTGAGTGAACATAAATGTACGCAGTATGATTGTGTGTATGCAGTTGAAATTTTGATACACGGGGCAGTAGCTGAATATTTGGTAATATGATCAATTATTGATGCTGATATTTTGCGGTATGTTCAAAACTAACTGCCCTACTTTGCTATTCTTCTTAAATGTGCCAGGTTCTAATCAAGATATACACAGTCTGGTACCCTTTTAAGCTTTGTATAGGGCAAAGCAAACAAGTTTCAAGTTTTTTACCAAATGAAGTTCACAAACCAATTGACATCCTAAACTTGGTTTTATCTTTTTTTGAGCCATCGTTCTGTGTGAGAAATTCTCTTGCTCATCGTTTGGTGTGCTTAATTTTCAGAGGAGGTGAATAGTGGTGTGTAATCCTAGTTTATCCTCCCTCATCTCAAATTGGCTCGGGACAGAAGCATGGATTCATAACATTGACCTCTTTGCAGGTTTACGAGAGCATGCCTCAATTCCTGTCCTACTACAAGAATGGAAAGTGGTAATGCCATTTACCGCTCTATGCACATACTTCTTCATGAGAACAAGTAGCTTGTGGCTTTTTACTTATGACCTGATGTAAATTGTAGTGTAGGTGATGAAAACTAATAAGATGAGGCTTGCCGAGTTAAGGTAGTGATCTGTGATACATTAGATTTCTCTGTTCTGTTTGTTGTTTCACTTTGGAATGAATCATTTTAATATCTATTGAGGCTGTAAGTTTACTTCAGGTCAGTAGTTTAGATGGCCTTAGTTGAGTTCTAGATCAAGCGAATACATGGGTACTAATGGCAATTGCTGTCGTGTGTTGGTATGACTGCATTAAAGTTCTCACTCCTGATGCTCCAGAACTTAACCTGTATATTTGAATTATAGCAAACAAAAGGGAGAAATGGGTAAGTGTTTTTTTACCAATAGGGCCTAAGTTTTACTGTTCCGCACATAATTATTAGCTTTTAAGCAGACTTTCTTGAATCGTATGTAGCTTTGTCTTGCGTCAGTGTTGCTTGGACCTTGACAGTCCATTATTATGCTAAATGTGTACAATGTAGAATGTCTTGACATAATTTGAAGGAGCTGCTCCATTGAAAGATCAATAAGAACTTTTCTGTAGATCATGTCGAAGATATTAATCTGATAATATGAACTTCTCTGTTCAATAAGGGCTATATTTTTTTGCCCATTTTCTTGACTGGTAATATTTGCACTGCCTTAAGAATAAGTATTTGTTCTTGTTGAAGAATATGAACAAAAACGACAGAAGGAAGGTTGTACCTCGTGTTTGCATCGTAGGAGGCAAAAGCAGCTCCTGGATATGAATTTGCCAAGAAGATTATCAAACTCTGTCATGCTGTGGCTGAAAAATTTAACAATGATGCTGATGTTTGATTCATCTATGACTTGTGCCAGAAGAAGCTAGTGAATTGTTTAACTTGTGAAATTAAGTTCAAAAGGATCGTATTATGGCAAAGGGCACACTTGGATCCTGAGGTAAAATGTACAACAGATGATGCATATGGGAAAAGCTACTTTTGATTCTTGAGATTTCTTAGGCTACATTAGAGAATGTGTATTCAGTTCACTCTTCCATTTCAGGTTTTGCTGAACCTCATTCACATGTAGCAGGATTTCTTCTTCTATTCTTGCTTTGGAAAATATTTTGTTCGCATCACTGATTTGCCACAAACTAATTTCAGAGCTTATAAAGGGAAGGCCCTTGTGGTTTCTTGAAGCTATGCATCATGGTGCAAAATACCCTGATTATATGTTTAATTTCTGTTCACGTCACATTAAAAAAATCTCTTTTCTATTATGTATAATAGCTTCCATCTATAGCCTTGACAGTCTAATTTCTTGTATTCAGCTTCCATCTTGCATTCTTTTTTGTCAATATTGCTGGGCTTTGAGACATCGAGTACGAAATTTCTGATAAGCAGAAGAAGCAGAGAACATGGTAAGATGATATCTAAGACTTATATGCAACATCATGCAGTACGAGGTATGAGCCGGGCGTAGGGGTGAGCAACAAACCGAAAAAATCGAAAATCGAACCGAAAAATTTCGGTTATTTTGATTCGCTTATTTCAGTTTCGGTTCGGTTATTTTTTTTCAATATTTCGGTTCGATTATTTTTTTTCCGAACCGAAATAACCGAATTTATATATATATATTGTTAATAAATATATAAAATATACATTTAAATTAATATATAATTATATTTTTAATATATTTTAAAATCTATATATATATATATTAAAAATATATTATATAATATATATTAATATAAATATATAATTTTTATTTTTAATTTTATTCATTTATTAAATTTATATTAAAATTCGGTTATAACCGAAAATCGAATAAAAATTTCGGTTTGGTTATTTCAGTAATTTGGTTCGGTTACCTCAAATATAAATTCGATTATTTTGATTCGGTTATTTTACAGGCCAAAACCGAACCAAATACTCATCCCTAGCCAGACGTGTGTGGAAAATATAGATGATTAGGTTTTAAAATTTTCTTCTAATAAATAGAGTTAGTTGTGCGTGTTGACATATTTAGGTCAACTGGTAAAAATTTTCTTCTAATAAATTTTGGGGCTAATTAGTTGGATCATAAAAATTATAAGTTTATATATAATGTGTAGATAATTATTATGGTGACTCATTAAATAAAATGAAAGGATAAAAATAATGCACAAAGATAAAAATAACCAACATTAGAAACAAATATCATCCCAAAAACATTTAGTACATGATGATGGACAACAAAATGTTCAATGATAGTTTGTTTTGAAATAAAAATAAATGAATATTAAATCAACTCTTATACAACCACCACATTAAGTAATAAAATACATTCTTCAATAACATTTCAACATCCTTCACTCCTATCATTATTGCCATAAAAAAGATGTACCATTAGACTATAATACAATTAACAATATAAACATAAATGAAAATAAATAATATTAGCATTAGAAGAATATCATACAATCATTTACGAGTGCAAATAAGAGATTGTACTTCTTTTTAGAAAAAAGTCTATTTCTATATATGTTCAAAAACATGGGCTCCAATACTAAAGGATGTTTTACCATTGTGATAGAAATGTTAAGCACGTTACATGCTATCCTAGTAAACTCTAGTCCAAAAAATTCTTTATGTTTCCAAAACTGAAGTTCATCTTATATCCTCAATCTCGTCAATTGATCTTCTTCTAAGTATTTATCCAAACCTGATTTCATATCAATGTCAACACCTCTTTTATATATATATATATATAATTCTTATAATCTTGCAATATATTGTGTATAAGTTAAAGTAATAAAGATACATATGTAAAATACAAATTCATAAATATATTTTATAATTAAAAGTATTACACTAAAATCAAATGGGTTTAAATTTAGTCATTTTTCCTTTCCTTTTTTTGTCTATTACTCCTAGAATATCTACTTCTCCTAATTGAGAACTACGAATAGTCGAGTAGTAGAAGAAGATGAAGCGGCAAATCTATTTTTATATTCATCATAAAGCAAGTGCATCTTTATCTTCAAATTCTTGATTTTTCCGTGGCATGAGGCAATATCAAGTTTAGAATAACAATACTCCAACATTGTCAACTTCACCCTTGGATTAAAAATAGCTCCCATGGTAAGTATTTCACTATATTATTTTCCATATTTGTTAAACTTCTCTTTCATATTCCAACTTATTCCTCAATCACTTTATCATCATCTGATAGTGAATTCTTTTCCAACAAAACATTGAAAATTCCAAACTTCCATAAAATATAAATTAGATGTTGGGTAAGATGAACTAGAAATCAAATTGGTTATCATAGAAAATGATGCAAGAAGTCACTCATTTTTTCTCCTCTTTCACATTCATCATCATCTAAAGCAAGCTTACTAAAAAATACTGTGATATTTAGTTGCACTAGTAGACATCAAATATGTAGAATTCCAACGAATAGACACATTTAAAGAAACCGAAAAACTGATTTCAATACCAATCCTTTTTTTTTGCACATTTTAGAAACTTAATCGTTCTTGCTTCCAATCCGTTCACATATTTGACATTAGCTTTAATCTTATCCAAAACATCACTGACAACTTTTAATCCTTTAACTATAAATTCAAATCATGGGCACAACATCGGACATAAAAATAATCACCATTACGCACAATAAAGAGTTCTGTAGCAACAATCTGGACTTTAATATGTTCATCATTATCAAATTTTCACTCACAAAATGTTAAGTCACACAAATATAACCAATATCAATGCAAGCAGTCCAAACATCATAAGTTTAACACACCCCCCACCACGAGCCCTTTTCAATATCAACTTTAATTTCTCCTTCTCAAGTTCGTACATCTTCAAAACAAAGAAACAATGTTTCAAGTCACTCTCATTTTCCCCTTTCATTATCTAAAAACATAGATATCACATCATTTAACTTTGATTTATTCCTGCATTTCTCTAAATGGCGGCTTAAAATTCAAAGTTCCATATTTACTTCCCTCATATGAATATATGTTGACTGACTTTCTTTGTCAATTGAAAAATAATTTCATACCTCTGATGATTTTCTTAATCATTGAGAGAAGATTGAAATTCAACTAAAATCTCATCATCATTCATATCAACACTTACTCCAATTATATTTTTTGATGTAGTTGTCATTTATACCTAAAAATAAAGAGAAATAAATACATGAGTACAACATTTATTTATATAGCCTACATATATAAATGTTTATGAAGGCTATGCCCTTGCAGCATAACATTTTTCATTTGTCTAGGTCATACCAAGTATAGACATAAAGCTAGCAATATCAAGGAGAAGATTATATTGTTGGTACATGCACAACACTAGAATGAATGTATATACAAAATACAAGTATATTAACATACACAAAATATATAGCTGCAACAACCACCTTCTTGAGTGAGATAAAAGGAAAACAAAAACTAAACCAAAACACGCAGCAAACATCATACATGCATAATATGTTATTTTTATATATTCCTAATTTTAAAATACAATTATCGTTAATCAATACCTCATTGTACACATTCTTATCAAGCATAATAAATCATCGGATTTGAGTATAAATAATATTAATAATAACATAAGTAAGTGTTGATAACAACAAAGGAAATGAAGATGATGCAAGATAGGAGAATAATTCTTCAAAATTGGGGCAGCGGTGTGAATGTGAGTCGGAGCAGCAACAGCACAAATGTGAGTCGGGTAGTGGTGAAATGGAAAAGAGACTAGGAGTCGGTGCAACAACGCAGATGCGAGAAAATTTACTGCAAATGTACCTAAATAGGCAAATAATGTAAAACCTAAACTATATATGTACAATTTAGCGCAGGACTGATGGGTTGACCTGAATAACCCAAACAAAAAAGCTGGTGAGAGATTGAACCCTTAAGCTCTTATAAACTTTGAGCTAGACCTGCTAGGTTCGCGGACCAATAGGCCCGACCAGGCTGTCTGTCCCAATGTATTTAATATATATTAAACTATATATTTTTTGTTTTTAATATATATAAATATATATATATTAAAAACAAAAATATATATAATTTTTTGCACAGCTGCCCGCCTTGATTACAAATAATTATTTGAACCCTCCCATGAATTCACATTCATACTTATATCTTTCTTTTTTCCTTTGTTGTTTTTGACACTTGCACATGTTTTTTATATCATTATACTTATTCTCAAATTCAATGATATATTAATTATGCTTGATAAGAATGAGTATGCTAAGGTATTTATTTACAACAATTGCATTTTAAGATTGGGAATATTTGGAGATATAATTATTCTTTATTTATGGTGTTTAACTCTCTTGTAAGTACATATTAAATTTGTTGCAACTGTTTATTTTTAGATTAGTTTATGTTTTCCTTTTTATCTCACTCAAGAAGGTGGTTGTTACAATTATGTATTTAATATATGCATTAATACTTCTGAGATTTAGAGCGGAAGGTAAACATAATGGACGAAGAAAACATAAAAGATATAGGTGAGAGAAATTTTGTGAACTATAATATGTTATTCATATAGAGATGGTCAGCCTTTTATACACAAATCCCTAGAAAAAAATTAGGAAACTATCTATCACATCCTATAAAATATGGGATCTATATAATATCCCATAAAATATGGGATTTCAATTTGTACAAGAAGGAAAGTAAGATTAAAAGGTTGTTTGTTTTCCTAAAATAACAAAGCACATATCTTTCCACACTCCCCCTCAAGTTGGTGAATAGGTGTTCTCCATTCCCAGCTTGGATACAATAATTTTAAACGTTGAGCTATTCAGCTTTTTCGTTAAAACACCTGCTAGTTGGCCATGTGTTGGAACATAAGGCGTGCAAATCAATCCAATGTCCAGCTTTTCCTTGATGAAATGTGTGTCAATCTCAATATGTTTTGTTCAGTCATGTTGCACTGGATTGTGTGCTATGTTTATTGCAGACTTATTATCGCAGTAAAGTCACATAGGCTCATTGCATTTGATCTTTAGGTCTTCAAGAACAATCTTTAACCAAAGTAGCTCGCAAACACCTTGAGCCATTGCCCTAAACTTTGTCTCTGCACTTTATCGAGCTACCACACTTTATTTCTTGCTCCTCCATGTCACAAGATTTCCACCAAGAAAGTTGCAATATAAGTGGTTTCATTTGTGTATGCTCCAAGCACCAAACCTCCATATGCTTTGAATAGGATACATTTTCCTGGTGTTCCCTTCAAGTAATGATGTACTCTAAAAGCGGCTTGCAAATGAACTTCCTTCGAATTGTGCATAAATTAACTGATTACACTAACTGCAAATACTATATCTGGTCGAGTGTGAGAGAGATAAATGAGTTTCCCTACCAATCATTGATACATTTCTCGGTCCATTGCAACATCACCTTCTCTTGTCCCAAGTTTGACGTTCGAGTCCATGGGGTGTCCATTGGCTTGCATGTTGTTTTGTCTATTTTCTAAGAAGATAACATACTTCTGTTATGAGATGAAGATTCCTTGTCTCAAATGAGCAACCTCAATTCCAAGGAAATACTTCAACTTTCTCAACATTTTGATCTCAAATTATTTAGCTAAGCAACTTACACAAGTATAGTTGTTTCTCCCCATGAAGGAGAATGTTTTATGAGCAATGTATGATCTCATTGGCTTTGCTTATGTCCCCATCGCCAGCATAATCCTTGCAAATCTTCCAAACCATGCCCGAGGAGATTGTTTTAGACCATATAGGGCCTTCTTTAACTTACAAACAATGTGATCACCCAAGTTTTTATCATAGCCTGGTGGGATCCCATATAAATCTCTTCTTGTAAATCCCCATGTAGGAATGTATTTTTTACATCAAATTGTTGCAAGTCCCAACCATAGTTAGCAGCAAGCGCTAGCAAAACCCTTACTGTGTTCATTTTTGCAACAAGAGAAAAAGTCTCGAGATAGTAAATACCATAAGTTTGAGTTATCCTTTTGCTACCAACCGAGCCTTATATCGCTCAATTGTTCCATATACCTTGTATTTTCCGTTAGGTAATTTCACCAACTCCCAAGTTTCGTTCTTCTCCAATGCTTCCATCTCTACATTTATAACTTGTTGCACTTTTCATTAGACATAGCTTCAGATATACTGGTAGGGATAGTGATGGTGTTTAGGCTAACAAGGAAGGCTCTGTGAGAAGAAGAGAACTATTACCTCATTTACTGGCTCCGGGTTAGACTCTTGGATCTGTGCAGATTCAAGAACAACCTTTCTTTTTGTATTTATTTGCATATCTCATATCTTCATCAAGTCTTCATGTAATATCTGGAGCAAGAGCAACATCAACATCAACATCAGCAGTGGCATCACCACCAGTTTCACGCAAAGGAGTCAAAGAGGGACTACAAAAATAAGCCTTCTTGATAATAATCATCCTTAGTAAGATTCTCCCCCTGAAGATAAGATATAGAAAAATAAGGTTCCTCTTCATTGAATGTGACATCTCCAAAGACATAGAACTTTTTAGATGGAAGTAACACTTGTATCATTTTTTAGTTGAAGAGTACCCTACAAAGATACATTTTTGAGCTCTAGGATTAAGTTTTCCCCTGTTTGGACTATGAACATGGACAAAGACACATGCCCAAAGACTCTTGGAACAAGATTATTTGTGGTTCTTAAATTAGGAGAAGAGGATGAGAGAATTTCCATTGGACTTTTGAATTTCAAGACTCGAGAAGGCAACCGATTTATGAGATATGTGGCCGCAAGAACCGCTTCCCCCCAAAAGTTTTTAGGCACATTCTTCTGAAACAACATTGCTCGAGTTTTCCCAAGAAGGTCACCATTTTTTCTTTTTGCTACTCCATCTTGTAGTAGAGTACAAACACTCCATTTTTCTGAAAAGTATGGAGTGAGAACTTGGTTAAAGTAATCCCTAGCATTATCACACTTAAATCTCTTGACATCGATTCCAAATTGATTTTTAATCATAGAACAAAAATTTGGGAGAACGGTACTAACATTAGACTTGTATTTCAACAAGAATAACCAAGTAACATGAGTACAATTGCCAATGAAAGAAACAAACCATCGAGCTCCAGAAATAATAGGAATTGTAGAAGGACCCCATATATCAGTATGAATGAGATAAAAGGAACATAATTTTGTTTATTACTAATAGGAAAAGGCACTCACTTATGTTTGGCAAGTTCACACACTTCACAATGAAATTCATCGACATTTAAATTTAAGAACAGAGATGGAAACAAAACCTTAACAACTCTAAAACAAGAATTTTCTCCTTGTTGGATAAACTGGTTTCTGACATGAGCCCCTTGCTTTTAGCAATATCCTGCACTCTTGGAGTATCAAGATAGTAAAGGTTGTCCCTAACTTTAGCATGTCCACTCATTTCCCCTGAACCCTTGTCCTGAAATACACAAGAGTTACTGTACAATACCACATTGCATGCATTTTTAAGGGTCATGGCTGAGGTAATTTGGACATCTCAAACTCTTGCAACAGTTGTTAGAGATCCATTGGTTGTGGCTATTTTCCGACTACTAGGACATGGGCTATATGTTGAAAAATATTTAGATGAGTGGGTCATATGATCGGTGGCTCCTGAGTCTAGGATCTAGGGGTTAATGAATAGTGTATCTGAAGTATTTAATCCAATGGAAATAGGAAACTTACCTGATATATTGAGGAACAAGTACTCGAAGGCTTCTCAAGGCGGCTGATAAGAGATCTCACCCTCTCGAGTTCCTATTGATTGATGTTGGGAAAATTATCAAAGTTTCCCTTCCCCAGTTGATAGCTTAGATCTTTTGATTTGGTGTTTAAGTGTTTTGGTGGATCAAATCCTAAGTCCAACCAGCGTCAGTTTGTCTCTAGAATAGCTCTAGTCTCAAATGTAAAGTCCTGTTTAGGTCTTTTGAGTTGTAAGTCGTAGCTGATCAAGACTCATGCTGACACTGTTCATCAGCATGAGAATCTCTTACCTGGTGAAGGATTTCACCAGCAGACGACTGACAGACCCATGCTGACACTGTTCATCAGCGTGGAGTCAAGAGCTAATGACTGGCTACTGTTCACCAGTTGGAAGGATTTCACCAGCAGTTGGCTGACAAATCCTACCAGCAGAATACGTGTTCTGGCTGACACTATTCACCAGCGGTGAAGCCACCAGTCATGGGAGATTCCAAGAGTTAACATCCAGACAAATTGGTAGACCTTGATTGTGCTAAGGAAAGTCACCAGCAGAGACTGCCAGCACAAGATCACCAGTATGTTCTACCAGTCGGAGGTTACCAGCAGAATTGAAGATTCGTTCTCCCAGAGTCTTAGAGACAAAAAGAAGATTCGTCTGAGGAATATACTGACAAAGTAAGACTTTAAGGAAGGATATCCTTAAAGTCTATCAGTTCAAGACACCAGTTGCGATTCCTCGTACTGACGAAATAATGCCGTTCTGACACATAGAGGTCTGTGTCAGAAAAAGCAGACACAGGTATGGCGTTTTCCTGAAATTCCTACCTGCCGCCGTCTGAAGTACATCCGAGGACAGAGACCCATTCCGGATGTGTCCAAACGGCTAGAATATTTGAATGGGATCCCTCGGCTATAAATACCTGGGATCCATCAACATTCAATGTTCTTGGCCAACTCTTCACCTACCGAAAGACTGAAATTTATTACGCTCAAGCAAGTAAAAGCATACAACTTTTGAGGCCTCTCTAAAGGCTATCCGTGTGTTGATTTATTCAAACACGAGACTTCAAGCTTCCAGCTTGTAAGTTACAGACCTCGCTTGGTGTTCTTTCTCTTTCTGAGGAAGAACATAGCAGCTCTAGAGCCAGCCAGCTCTTGAGTTATTACGGGCAGTTTGCCGTAGAGGATTTACGTTCTTGGGAGAACTCAACACCCAACCAGTCAGAGGAGGAGGTTGAAGTGACGTGCTCGCACTCCATCCATCTGACGAGAGTTGAAGAAGGACAAGGACCGGGAGCGGTTGATCCAGTGGACTGGTAGACGGGGCATTTACCAGCTGGAGATAGATCGTAGGAACTTTGTACCGGATTACTCTTATAGTGAATTTCCAGTTAGTCGACTGGAGAGTGGACGTAGATCAGTTGATCGAACCACTATAAAAATCCTTAGCCTTTATCTGCTTTCAGTATTTAAATTTGTATTTGAAACCCAGCACTCAAGTGCTGGTGTATATCTGAAAACTGATAACTGTGCAAACTAGACTTAAAATATTCCAAGTGTTGAGCTATCAGCTGACCAGCCAGTCAGCCAGTCAGCTGAAGCAACCAGCAGGACAGAGTGCAAGTTAGACTTATAAGTTCAATATTTCCGCTGCGTAACGTTATACACTCTGATAAACCGGGACCAACAATTGAGACCCCTCAATTCTTGTGACGATGCTTCATATCGTGGTGCAGTTGCAACGTGAACTTGTCTAGCACCACTTAGGGGCCCATAATTCCTAGCCCGATTTCCCTTTTGACTCCATACTCGGCTCGGGGGATTTCCATGAAGCTTCCAATAATTATCTCGAGTATATCGAGATTTTTTGCAATAGGTACAAAATATTTTATCACGATTTTGTGACCTAGATTGATTATACTAAGGCAATTTTGGTATTGCTAGCTACCATAGCCGAGCTATCAATGTTTTGAGGTTTCAGCATCAAAGAACTCCTACTTTCTTCCTCTCGAATCAATGTTATGACTTCATAGGGGCTCAGAAGTTCCTATCTATCAAGGACCTGGCCATATTTAGGATTCAGCCCGCACAAAAACTCATAAACTCTGTTCCTTTCAATAAATTCTATTAAAATTGTTACATCAGCTGAGCACTTAGTGTTTATCACCCTATAATGATCGAGTTCTTGCCACAACGACTTCAATTGGTTGGCATGCTCGATCACTGTTTTTGTCCCTCGCTTTGCTACCATCGTCTTCAACTTGACTTCATACACCTGGGTCACATCTTTAAACTTGGAATATGTCTCTTGGATAGCATCCCAGACATCATTGGATGTGTTCAATAACATACAAGTGTGG
Source organism: Plectranthus barbatus (assembly GCA_026898455.1). Taxonomy (NCBI): domain Eukaryota; kingdom Viridiplantae; phylum Streptophyta; class Magnoliopsida; order Lamiales; family Lamiaceae; genus Plectranthus; species Plectranthus barbatus. The sequence continues at coordinate 258,431 of JAPKLW010000665.1, forward strand.
CTGATCTCTGGAATCGTAGAATTCCATAACCAGGCTATGATCATAGAGTCTTCTTCATCCCTTGCTTCAAATTTGAGTTCTTCCTTCTTTGGTCCAGCCCTTGTGAGATGACTAATTTTTCCCTCCTTTCAACATCGCTTGGAAAAGTTGGGACCATTTAAGATATTTTTTTCCATTCAATCTATTATAAACAAATTGAATGCTTTGAAGTTCACCAGTGTGTTGGGCAGCGTCTAACATATTTTATCTCACTATCATTAGGGCTGATAACAAACAAGGGTAAAAAGGCTAAAAATACCAGCAATTAAGGCTAAAATCACCAGCAATTAAGGCTAGTCTAAGTGGAAAAACTGGATAAGGGTGAAATAAGAGGCAGCAACCAAGAGAGGTCTGCTTTGATACCATCTCAAATTTAGAGTGGAAGGTAAACATAATGAACGAAGGAAACATAAAAGACATAGATGAGAGAAATTTTGTAAACTTTGATATGTTATTCATACAGACATGATTAGCCTTTTATACAGAAATCCCTAGCACAAAATTAGGAAACTATATATCATATCCTATAAAATATGGGATATATATAATATCCCATAAAATATGGAATCCAAATTTGTACAAGAATGAAAATAAGATTAAGGGAATGTTTGTTTTCCTAAAATAATAAAACACATATCTTTCCACAATACTTTTATGAGATATTGTTATCTTTATGATTATTGGTAAAAATTATATTTGTTGCATATTGTTGAAGTTGGGCCTTGTTTTATGTCTGTACTTGACATTACTTAGACAAATGAAACTGATGTCTTGCGAGGGTAGACGAGCTTCTTATTTTTTATGCATTAGTTAAGATTATTTAAATGATATATTGTACTCATGAAATATTATTTAAATGATAAGTTTCTCTTAATTTTTAGATACAAATGGAAACTACATCACAAAATATAATTGGTGAAAATATCGATATGTATGATGGCAAGACTTTAGTTGAATTGCAGTTTGTCTTGAAAAGAGAAAATCATAATAGAGGGGTTATTTTTCAATTAACAAATAAAGCAATGGTAAGTCAATATACAAAGTCTAATATATTCATACGATGAAAGTAAAAATGGAAGTTTGATTTTAAGCCGTTATTTAGAGAAATGCGAGAAGAAATCAAAGTTAAATGATATGAGATCTATATTTTTGTATCATGTCGGGAAAATGTGGGTGAGGGGCAAGAATATTAATAAAAAAAATCAATAACTATTGTTTCAATTGCACATTATCTTCCACTAAAATAGATTGAGTACAAAACCATGAGGATATTTTTGAAATACTTGAATCTTGAGATATTCATTCGTTACTAGAAACAATATTTCCTCTAATGTTTTGAAGATGTATAACTTTAAAAGGATAAATTGTTCATGGTTTAGTGTTTTTAACTTCTGATGTTGTACTACTTACACTAATGTTAGTTATATTTGTGTGACTGCACGGTTTGTGGATGAGAATTGGATGTTGAATAGCAAATTACTTGCATTTTGTTATACGCCTCAACCATATTATGGTTGTGAGTTAGCTAATAAGATCTATGATTGCTGGTAGATTGTGAAATATGTATGAAAGTATTCTCTTTAACTTAGGATAAAGGTGATTTTTTTTCATGTGCAATGCTGAGTACATTGTGAATCTTATAGCTCTAGAATGATTAAAAGTTGTCAATGTTGTTGTGGATAAGATAAGAGTCAACGTCAAATATGAGAAATGATCACAATGAAGAATGATTAAGTTTCGAGAATGTGCTAAAAAGTTGGCATTAAAACTACTTCTTCAGTTTCTTTAGATGTATCTACTCGTTGGAATTCTAAATATTTGATGCTTGCAATTGCAATTAAATATCATAATATTTTAGCATTTATGTTTCTTTAGAAAAATTCAACCGTCGTAGATTTCACTTCAAGACCTAAGAAAATAGCATAGAGAACCAAGGTTTTTTATATGAAAATAGCATTGAAGATATTGCTCGAGCCAAGTCGTAAACAATTGTAGCTAGTCCGTAAATATTAGCCACCCAAAACTACAACACATTCGGGTAAAATCATGTCTGCCTACAACTATATTTTCTACAATAAGATTTTAAAAATTAACAAGTTAAATTTAATGCAAATGAAGTCCATTCAAATTTTCCACATACAAAAAAAGCTCATCCAAATTCAGAGGAAATTCAATGTATGAATATACATTCAAATTTTTAATTTAACCGCTTAAAGATAGCCACTCAAAAGGATCCATATGGTTTTCAATATATATAACTTTAATAGCATCCAATTAATTAATAATCTAAAATTATCTTTATGATACTATTTCTTGAAAATAACATACAAAAATAATAACTTAAATCCACGAAATTCGTTTGTTTTTTCTTTCCAGTTGTTCAAAATAAAAAATTATATTTTTAAATCTAAAAACTTAAAACTTTTTTGTTTTACAATTAAAAAATTATATCATAATCAACCAACTCAAATAATAAAAAGTAATGCTAAGATGTTATGAATTTTAATGATGAAAAAATTTAAAGAAAATTCTTAGAAGGCACAAACACCCAAAATTCACCTATTTATATATAAATAAACTTTATGATGCCATAATTAACAAAATTCAAAATTTAAAACCTCAAAATTATTTATTGAATTTTACTTTATAAAAGGCAACAAACTAGCCAACATAAATTAGTATTCATATATTTTTTACTTTTTTTAATGTGAGTTTCAAAAGTTAAGTCCATTTCAAATTTTCACCGTGGAAGCTAAAAACCCAAAAATATCATCAATTCAAAGTTCCACCAAAAAATCAAAAACCAACACGAATGTGGTGTGTCATTAGATCATCATCCAACAAAGTGAGAATTAATTCATCAATGAAGGTTCGATTGGTTAGAATGTACGAACTACCTCCTCTAGGGAACAAAAATAAAATCATCGACATAAAATGCATTTTTTCCATGATTCAGAGGTACGATTTCAATGTTTACAAGTTTTGATAGATAAAAATAAATACTATGCTAATGCAAATTTATTTATTTGCAGAAATCCAAGCAACAATATCAAAGATGTTCATAAAAAAAATGGCAAAACACAAAAGGAAGAACGTCTATTTGGTGTTAAAAATTTTATGGTCATCCATAATGTAGGGAAATGTAAAATTACTATTGAATTTACAAAATAAAATTCCCAATTTTATCAGATGTCAAAAGAATCCTTGATACTGATTTCCCCATACAACTCTTTGTGTTGAAATCATTGGAAGAAATTAAAGCTTTCATGCTATCAAAGATGGTTAACTATATGGTGATTTTTTAAATCAGATGCAACAATCTCTTGTTCAATTATTTAACATCTAAAATATTTATTGCAAATATTATTGGAGTGCTACTAATCAAACCAGCATCAAAAATCATAACTTGCAAAAATGCTCAAAGAAGATTAATGGAGATTGTACTTCAAGATATTGAGTAAGAAACTTATATTTTACAAAAAAAAAATTGAAGCATTCTTATGTTCTAATAACTATAACCATATAAGGTAATATGTATTACATGTACACCATCTTTCTTGGGAACAATATCCTAGGTATGGTTCTCATGAAGAGTTTGAAGTTCCTTTTGCATGACTTTCTCCCAACATGTATGTTTACTCGCTTGAGAATAAGATGTAGAAATTGAAATATCAGAAAAACTATATCTTTAAGGAGGACGATTAGATCTTCAAAGAGTCACCAAAGAATGGTGCAGTGGATCAGAATTAGAAAGGTTTTGTACTAGATCAGAATCAAGAAAGCTTTGTACAGATGAAATTTGCTATCGTTGTGAAGAGAAAACCAGGTTTGAAACGATTTGAAGAGAAAGATATATCTTCAAAGCTAGGAAGAAGAACACTATGTGAATGAGACCCTCATGCTGGAAAAAGTACTCATGTTCAAAGAAAAATATATTTCTAGAACACGAAGATAATTAGTGTCACAATTCTGGTTGCATGTGATAACCTGGTTGCATACCAAAGAGATGAAAGTAAGGAGATTCCAAATACAATTGTTGAGAATATAGCTGATTAACCAAATAAACGGTAAGCAACAGAGCTTCCACCCAAAATTGAGGCAGAACTTAAGCCTCCAAGAGTAAAATACGAACCATATCCAATATAATGATTCTTCCGTTCAGCGAATCCACTTTGATGAGGGGTATAAGGGCAAAAACATTGAGATAAAATGTATTTCTCTAGTAAGAAAGATTGAAATTCATGTGATGTATACTCACCTCCATTATCATACCTAAAAACCTCGATGTTTTTGGAAAATTGAGTCCCACTATAAGCCACAAAACTTTATTAGGCCAAAAATATATCCAAGTGAAATGACTATAGTCATCAATAAATGGCACAAACTATTTGTACTGTGCATGAGAACTAATAGGAGACACACCCCATACATTACTATGTATAATCTCAAAACAATCATCGGCACGAGTGCCCAAACTAGGAAAAGGTAACACTTCACTATTTGATCGCTGTGAAATCCACAGATTAATTATCGACACAGTGACAAATAAATTTATAGAATCCGAAGGTTGTCAAACTCACAGGGAATTGAATGGCGAGATTATCCTATATACTAACCACAAGTTCAGGATTCATTGTTCGAGTAAATAGAAAATTGGATTTCGATTTTGGAATTTAAAGATAAAGAGACTGGAATTAAAGGGGTTTTGAAAAGCAAATTTAAGACACAGATCCTGGGTAAACATCCAATCCAGATACATACATAAATCATCAACTCTTGCTAAAGTGGAAATAAGATTAATTATCACAATCCCTGGGTCTGGAAATTGTGACCTAGATTACTAATATGTGATTATTTATACCTTTTATGTCTTAAGAACACAATGTTAGTCAATCTCATAAGATCAACATATATAAATCCTACAATTAATTCTTCCTTTTGAGACAAATTAATCGAATTAATTTTCTCTTATTATATATTTTCACCTCTCGGTCCTTCAAAAGATAATTATAAACATAGGATAAATTGCATCTCTCGATCCATCATTAATCCTTGATTCAATTGATTAAACCAGATAATTAAATCTAGCAATATGAGTTGATTAATCTAAATATGCATGTATTGTTTGTACAAACCCTAAAACCTGCTAGGTTTCTAGCCACTCATCATAGAAAGAAATACAAAAGACATATTATTAAATTGCATAAAAAGAACTTACAAGAAAAATAAAGGTTGTTTGAAGTCTTCAACTCTTCAAAACTCTAAAAACTCCAATGTTGAATGAAAAATCCTTAAAAATCGAAAATACAAGGTATATATAAGGATGGATGTGTATCTCAAAAGATCTAAGACTGAAAATATAAAATATATCCAAATCTTCCGATTTTCCCTTTTGACTTCCGTGTCGATCAACATGGACTTCAAGTGTCGATCTTCACATCGACTCATCTGTAGGGATTTCATGGCATACCGAACCGCCAAATCGTTCATGGATGTTGAGAACAATTATCATACGATAAAACCCTAGCATGCTCATATGAATTTAATACGGTGGATTTCGAGTTTACCTTAATTCAGTAGGGTCTGATCCGATCTTTCGTATTTGAATTCCAATCTCTTGATTCAATCACACGATTTGATTAAAACTGTGGAAACAGAAATTAGAACCAGATCTAATTTCAAGAATTAATCAAAAAGGAAAAAGAAGAGGGAAGAAATATGTTCTCCAAATTAGATCTTCAGATCTGTATCCCAATGTTATTCAATCCTGCTACTGGTGAGGATTCCACAGGGCTGTGAATTGTGTAAGCCAGAGTCGAATTTCTCCTTCTCTCGAACACAACAGGATGCGCCGCCCCTTTCTCTCTCTTTCCTAGGGTTTCAACTTATTTGAATTGTGTTGAACTAATTAGGGTTTGAGAGAGAGAACTGTCTATTTATAGACCTAGGGTTTCAAACCCTAATGGGCTACTGGGCTCCTTTCAGCATATTTAATTTGGGCCAGACCTGGGACCTAATGCAAATAATAAAGTGGGCCTATGAATTAATTTCTCATGTCCACAACTCAGGACACAATTAATTAATTAATATTAATTCTTTTCACCACTGAATTAATACTGACCTACCCCTTTATTACCATGTTATGAGAACGGACTGCATTTACTTGATAATCCCCATATTTAAGGTTACTGGACATTCATTAATTTATTGGAGCTTCTGACAAGCTACCATAATTAATTAATTCCTTATTTTCATGAGCAGTACTACTCAAACTTTATCACTCGTGCTTGAACTTAATCAGCCTGCAGGACTTTAGCACGACGAACGTTATTGAGCTCCTCAGGGAATGTCCTCATCCTATTACTCGGATATGGTAACCTAACTCAATTCTAAGGTTGTAGTACACGAACTGTTGCTACCCAAGATGCGGGTATACGAGCACGTTTCTCAGGCTCTCCACCATGGCAAGTCAAAGTAACAGCCAATCCGTGCATACCCCTGAACCTTCGTTAGGGTTTGGACTCAATCAAGATCGAGATCTTGTATTCTCTGATGTCAGATAGTATATTACATCTCACTGTGGTTCAATCAATATGCAACCGCACGTACCAGCATATGGGGTAATCAAGACAGATTACTTCTTTTCGACTATGCTGCAGCCTACACCGACAGACTTATCCTCATACACTGTCTCGGTTGTGATAATATTTATATCTCACTAGATCAAGTGATCATACTATCTTCTGTGATTTACAATACGCCGTATGATCGTCCTTATCGGTGAGATAAGAGAATACCATTGTTACTCGTATGTAAGTTTGTTTAACATATAGGAAATAACGTTAAATGTATACTCATCGTAATAAGTGTTTTCTGTATACAAAATCCAACATCACCCACATCAGCTGTCAACCTCTCCACATCGATCGACATTAGCTACGTCGATCAACATAAACTCTTCATTGTCCTTCTTGTTGGTATTTTATGTATTTTGTATCTAAGTAGTAAGGGCCTTTAGGTAATTATGTAAAAGGATCTTTATATGTATTTTGCAAAGTATTCAATACAATTAGGTTTTCCAAAATTTATCTTCATGGTATAAGAGCCCAGGTTATCTTCACTGCCACCAGGCCCTAATTTGCGCCACCACAGCTTCTGTTGTTGTCGCATGCATGTCGTCGCCAGCGTCGCACACAGTGTAACCTCCCAGCATGCCCTAGCGTCCTCCTATGCGCCCCAACGACCTTCTGCACTGTTGTCCACCACTGCCACTTACGCATCGATTGTCGGCAGTCAACTACTAAAGTAACAACTTGTTTTCTTTTCAAGGGGTATAATTGCACATTGTTTATCTCTACTTGCCTTGAACTCAGCCCTTGTGTGGGGGTGCTGCCCATATAGCCCAAAAAATGGGCTGAGATGAGTTAGGCTATATATGTTGGAGTGTTGGGAAATTGAGATTGAGTCTTTGAGAAAGAAAATGACATTGGCATAATCTAGATTCATGTGGTTGGTGGTTGATGTAAGAACTTGAATACATATTGATGACAGAAGAACACAGGAACCCTATGGAGGAGAAAGTCAAGAAGTTAGATTCTGCCGGTCTTGCAACATTGATACAATTTATGAGGATGTTCGAGTGGGGGAGAACTCTGCGAGATTGCAGTCATTTATTAAGGTGGAACTTCCAGCTATTGATCTGAAACTTGATGGTCCAACCACATATTTGAGTTGGTCACATAGGGTATGATACACCTTGGCTGGGAGGAATTTGGAGGGGTACTTGACAGGTAAGAAAATAGAGTCAAATGATGGTGCAACTGGGAGAGATGAGTGGAAATCTACCCACATGCTGGTGTACATTTGGATTCTCATCTCAATGGTCCCTTCAATTGCTACCACGGTGGATGACATTGAAAAGATAAAAAATGTTTAGGAGAAATTGAAAAAAAACTTATGATAGAGTGGGAAACAACCTAAAGGTATTTAAAATTAGGAGAGAGATCTATGCCACAGTCCAGAGAGACAAGACAGTGCATGAGTATGCCATAGAGTTGGAGCGCTTGTGGCTAGATTATGATCACTTCTCTTCCCGTGTAAGTTGTAAAGACTCTTAATGCAAGGAAAGAGAGACCTTGATTCAGGAGAGGACCATGTTATTTCTTCAGGGGTTAGCCCCAGTTTTTTAACAAAGCACAACAATGTTGCTAGCTCAGATGAAATTTCCCTCACTTGAGGATGCAGTCTCGGCCATGATACAGGAAGAGAGTCTAATTAGGCTACAGACGGGGATAGGTGGAATCCCAGGGGTGAAGTCAGCATTAGTGGTGTCCAACTCGAGTAACACATGATTTAAGGGGGAGACTAGACAGTGCTACAATTGTGGTGAGATTGGTCATCTAAAACATTCTTATCCTAAGCCATCCAAGGAAAGAGAGTCGGGAGGACGCAGACAACCTAATGAGACTAATGGATTAGTTGCAGAGGAGGAGCAGAATGTTGAATCTATTGGAGAGGAGCAGAATGAAAGAAACGAAGAGGATGAGAAATCTGTTAGTCCAAACACTCGTATATAGGGGGAGTTGAGAGTTTATACTAGGAGGAGGCAGAGGAATGAGGCATGAGTTCCAGAGTCAGTAGTCCCACATGTGCCATCTAGTCGCTTGTCGCCTTGTCTCTTATTCCCAACATCAGATGATACGATGATATATTCTCTCACTCACGTGACCTTAAGGAGGACCTCTCGTAGCAATGCGGGAGTTCCTCCTCAACGTTATGAACATTCATCCCTTATTGCACATGACATAGCTCAGTATGTTTCATACTCCAACATATCACCTTCATATTGAGCATTCATTGCATGTTTGGTCTCTGTTACATTACCCAAGTGTTGGCAAGTTGCTAAAGAGAATCCAAAGTGGAAAAAACTATGCAAGAAGAAATTGGAGCGCTTGATAAGAACAAAACTTGGGATATTGTTTCACTACCACCAGGCAAGAAGGTAGTTGGGTGCAAATGGGTGTTCGTTGTGAAACAAATCCCAAAAGGGAAAATTGATCGGTATAAGGCACGATTAGTGGCGAAAGGGATAGTCAGGCATATGGTATTGACTATGATGAGACATTTGCATCTGTGGCAAAGATGAGTACAGTCCGGACGCTTGTCTCCATTGCAGCAAATGAGGGTTGGAAACTACACCAACTAGATGTCAAAAATGTATTTCTACATGGAGATCTCATAGAGGAAGTGTACATGGAGATACCCCTAGGGTTCGGTACAAAACAAATAGTGAACAAAGTATGCAGACTGAGAAAGTCACTGCACGGGTTGAAATAGTTTCCTATCAACATATCAGTGTTGATCACACAGTGTTGTTCCGGAGAGATAAGGGTCATTTTATTGTACTTGTTGTATACGTGGATGATATGATTATCACCGGTGATGATGAGTGTGAGATTGCTCAATTGAAAACATAATTAAGCAAAGAGTTTGATGATGAGTGTGAGATTGCTCAATCGTATTATATGCAATTGTAGTTGTCTTTAATTCTATTTATTATATTTTTTGTTAATTATGTTATTTTGTAGGAATTTTGCTTTTGGATAAAGAGGTTGGATTGAGCTAACATAAGTCACAATTGGATTGTTATTTGGAAGAACCAATTATGGATGTTAAATACAATTTGAATATTCTTGCATATTGGAAAGGGAGCCAATAGAAGTATTCTCAACTTGGTGCAATGACTCAAGATATTTTGAGCACTCTAATAACCACTGTGAGTTCAATAATTATTTGCACCAGAGATTGAATATTTATCTTGTATATCATGATATAATTTGCTTACTTTTGTTGTTTATTTTTATTTGCAACTTGAAGGCTTCAATTAAAATGTACTCCCTCCGTCCCGCTAGAATAGGCCCACTTACCGAATTTGGAGTCCCAATTAAATTGGCCCCTTTCTAAAAATGGCAACTTTTTCACTCACAATAATAAAATATTCATTCCACTAACTTATTCTACACTCACAACTCTTAATTTCCGTGCCGAAAAGAAAGGGGCCTATTAAAATGGGACGGAGGGAGTATCAATCAATGACTTAGTTGGTAAAATATTGAGTTTGAATATTGATAAAAGTTTTCTACCTTCGTCTGAAACATCTTTAGAGCAGAGCAGACCTACCAAAGAATGGCTATGATTGGACGACATTCTCAATGTCTCTAATGTCTGGATTTATGGGTCTAACGGGCAAAATTTCAAATGTCAGAGGAATCGCCTATAAATAGTCCAACAGGTTGAATGAAGAACTAACAAGAATCTCTCGAAAAGCTAAGCCGACACTCTATCAGTCTTTCTACTCAAAAAGCTCTCTGTTACTTTGTGATTCTTTTCACAAGACTTGAATTCCCAACTTAAGTTAAACATTTCGTGCTACATGGTTTAAAACACGAGGCTAAGGTATATTCACAATATTCAGTTCCTATTCTGGGAATTAGATTCTTACGGGCGTCTAGCCACCAAACTGAGTTCTGGGAAGAACGTGCAAACATCTAACCACCGGAAAGAAGGCTGCGAGGTGCGTCTCCACTTCAACCTGAAGACTAAGTCAACAAGGAGTTCCTAGGCGAGTGACAACAACAAACTGAAGGACGGAGTCCTGACGGGTTATTCATAGATTGTAAGGAGGCTTGTACCAAACTTAGTGGATTCCCAATTAATTTCGGAAGAGTGGAAGTAGGATTTTAAGTCCGAACCACTATAATATCCTGAGTTATTACTTGCTTTCATTTAAGATTCAACATACTTAGTTTTCACAAACTTATTTTGAAACCTTCAATACTTAGTCAAGTATTGAAGTGTATACTTGTGAAACTGGCTTAATAACCCTTCTGAGCTTAAAATTTAATTTCTTATACCTGAAACTGAGTTTCAGTCAGCTTCGGAGAACTAGTGCAATCTATACTTACTTTCTGCTGCACATTATATTCTATGATTTCGGGACCAATAAATGGTCTCATATCTTGCATAATGAATTAACTTTTGTAATATTTGTGAGGATAGTTGATTAGTGATTTTGATAGGATGTTTAAACTTATGATTATGATTTGGTGGTGTATTGTTTTATTGAGGATTTTGAACTATGAATTGTGATTTTTGAACATTGTTATGTATTGATGTAATTTTGTTTGACAATTGTTATCGGATCAATATCATGTTATTAGGTTAGGTTCTTAATATTAAAATATCGTATTATTGATCAAATTTAGAACGGTTCAGTATTGTGTTATAGATAATAGGTCAATATTGAGATAACGGGTTAATATCGGGTAACAAGTCAATAATCAATATCGTGTTATCAGACAGAGTATTTAACAAATCTATATTGTATTTGATTTGTGTGCATGTTTAGGGTTTAAGGGATTATATTGAGTGTTTTCTTAGCAGACAGTGTTCGTGTTAGAATTTAATCGGTCATGTCACTATTGTATCGATACGATAACAATCCGACACGCATGAATTGGTAACCCTAGTTTGATTGTTGTTGTCGATTCATGCAGCAAATGTTTTCAAAATTGAACCCCATGCAACAGGAAACCAGGTTGTCGGCTGCCATCATATAGATGTAAACGTTACTTTCAACTAGATATCTCGCGACGACGATGCACCGCCAACTGCCTCTTCCTCCCCTATTTTCCATCCGACAGAGCCGGAGAAATACGCAGCTGTACACCGGTGCAAAAATGGTTCGATTCAGCAGGAGGTTCCCATACTGTTAGTAGTTACTCTCAAATGACAGACTACTAACCAGAGCTGTGACTGTGAAGTGCACTAAACAGTAGACTGTTGTTCTTCAAACTTTTCGACAATGATGATGCAGAAAGTATTGTGTAGACAATGAACCAACTACTCTAGCTACATCACTTCAGAAACTATCACCTCTTGATAGAAACATTTCCGCTCTCACGAATCCAAGCAACAACAAAAGCAAGAAGCAGATAACTAATAGGCCAGATTTATATGCATTGCGTAACTAGTCAATTTTATATGAGTGAGATCAAATGGTTAGAACATATAAGAAGACACAATTTGCTAGTGTCAGTTACATTTATATCCTCTGCCTTCTAAATAAAGGTGTTAAGAAAAAAGTATTGGAAATTCTGACCTCAACTCCAAATAATGGCCGAGGCAGCCAAGAAAAGATCATGGCAATTTGGTTGAGAGTTTGTTTCTTAGAAGTTGGAGCAGGGTATCAGCGTTCGTGTACAAGGTCATCCGGTTCCAATTCGACTCCAATCCGTCTCTTGATGGACGCGCACGATTCGTGATGAATGTTGTATTTCTTCTGCAGCTCCAGCAGCCTTTGGATGTCGAAGTTATGGCTCTTGATGAGCTTCCTCTGCCTCGAGAGGAAGAGTCGCTTCAGGAGATCTTGATACGAGGGGTCTCTCGAAGTGATCAAGAAGTAGGCGTAGCCTACGACTATCCCTGCTGCGGTGGTGAAGAAGGCAATGGGCTCCATCACATCCCAGGAGAACTCCCAGAAGGTGAGGCGGAAGAAGAGTCCAACCTGAACCACAGAAGCACCCAATCCAGTCCACAATATGCGACGGACCTGCTTGTGTGCCAGCATATCGATTTCATCCTTCTTCGCCTGTAGCTTCTTGAGCTCATCCCTGCACGGATCATCTTCAGGCAAAAGGGCAAGGGGCACTGCCTTTCTCACCAAATCAACCACCTAAAACAAAGAGAAATGAAAGGAAAACTTTCAGGCCAAAGACTACTAAAAACTTGCTGCAACTTTCTTCATATCAGTAGCAGAATAAGAAGTGAGTGATAACTCAACAGCAAGGCATGATCACATCATCTCAAACACTACAAGAATCCCAATATAAATCTCAAAATGGTGGTCTTTCTATGAACAAAATCAAATCTCAAATCTTGATGATTTATTATTAGGGAATTACAGTTTAAGAGATCAAAAATCCAAAATCACAAAAGAGGACCATCCCTTTCCTCTTTCTGGATCATAAAGTGGCATGGGGTTTACCCCACAAAATCAACATTAATAAAACCCCAAAACTCCATAACCCCACAAAACACACTGTTAACAAAACCCAAAAAGAAAAAAAAAAAAAAAAGGAAGAAATGTGAAACCTTATGAGGATGGAGATGCACTTTATCACGGAACAGCAAAACGACGCCGGCTTCATCCAGCACTCTGGCAAACGCGGACGCCTCCTCCGACGTCTTCGCGACGCCTATGCTCTCGCAGGCTTTCAAGAGCTCAGCGTAGGGAATCACCTCCTTGCTCTCCATGCCCAGCTTCTCCTTCAGCGCCTCCACATTCACCAGCCTCATCAATCTCTTCGCCTCCGCATACGTCATTGCATTACCATCTCCGATCCCTTCTCCGTCATCACCGCCGCCGCCCACGGTGGAGCCGCAGTAATAGCGGAACGACGACGTGAGGAAGGCTGGGACATGGTTGGCGGATGGGGAAACGGGTCCGGGTCGTGCGCCGGCCCTCAACGCATGCCTCAACAAATTGGTAGCTGGATTCCTCCACATGTTGGCAAACGATCTGTTGAATAAAATGGGTTTGATTGGCGAGCGACTAAGGATCGGTTATATGACAAGTTCCATGAGCGTAGATTTGTGAGTAGGTAGGAGAGTGGGCGTGGTGGGGGGGGCCGGCCCCAACACGGTGTATCTGCATTCTTCTCGGTGTCGCCTACGCGTGGCCTTCTCCCTCTACTCCCGCTTACTCTTTTTTTTTTTTTTTTTTTTTTCTGTTTTTCTGGAATTAGTTACAATTATATTTTTTTAATATAGTTTTAGAATTCTTGATATTTTCATATAAGACAAGTCTTTAATAATTAGATCGGTTAAAAAATCAATTAGTATTTTTCCATCAAGACTGAGCAAAGCATATAAATAATTCATGTAAAAATTAAAAAAATTAAGCTCAACTCAATTAAATATCTGTAATTATTTTTGTTTAGAATTTCGGCATTCGCCAAGCTAGGGTTCTAATTGTCAATATTCAAATTCAACAAATTGCCAATGAATTTCATTTCATTAGTTAAAGTAATTGAAGCAATATGTCATGTCAAATATTTTGCAGAAAAAGACCAACAATCTTTTATTACATCTCTTTTTCAAACCAACTTATTATTTTATTAATATTGTCATAATTTTTATATTGAAACAAAAATAGGAAACTTCCCATTAAATGGAGGACGAAAGAAACCAAGAAAGTTTTTGTCCCTTTCAATATTTTCAAACAGTAGCATCCCTTTAGTTTTGGATCTTGGCCGACTGTATTATCTTTGTATTATTTAATTTAATAAATCTCAATTTTTCTCTTCAATAGTCAAATATATGATAGTGTTATAAATCAATGAACGTAGACTAAGATGAGAATGGAATATTTAACCAATCCAATCCAACCCAATGCCAAACCAAACACCTCAAACCTAATTGTTTTACACCCCCCCTACTCCAGTCCAGCCTAAAGTGCATTATTGTCCTTACAAGCAAGCAGCAAACTTGACCAAAAAATGCAATAAATATTCAACATTATAATCTGAAAACTTTATAGAAGATTGATGTATTGGCAGAAATAATGTTACTGGAAAAGCAGTGAAATTCAAAAGAAGAAACCATCATCCCGGTCTGTACACAGAATTATCGACAAAAGGGATCTATCTAAACTCCACGATCTGCTAGTGCAGAGTCCAGGGGGGAGGGGGTGACGATTTCACAGTTGCTAGCTAATGTATAAATCTTAAAACCCATGGTATCAAATAAGGCCAACTTGGAAAAGGATTTACATCTTAAGTTTCTATAGTCAAAAGAATCTCTACTAGTTCTGTTTAGCCTTTCTCAAGGTTTTTACCATACCTCTGGCTATTTTCCAGAACCAGAAGATGTTCATCACTGACAGCACCGGAGGTATTACCATCAAGCTGTAGAACCCCAACGGGTAGACTTTCATGACCTGCAAAAAACAAGCGCGGATGATCTAATTACAAAGACACGTCTTAGGAGCAATTACCACATTCAAGTAACTAGCCATCAAGAAGGAAAACAAAGGTTCCTGAATCCTGATATCAACATCCCTAGAGGAAATGTGATAACATATAGCTCCACGGTTTCTACCTCATCTCCAGAGAAGCAAAAAAATCAACATATGAAAGCACACTCATCAGGCACATCCTATTTGAAAAGGGATAAGTTGTGCAGATTTTACAATAGCGATCGTATCTAGTTTTAATGTTCTTTCAGTGGAATAGTTGTATTGTATGAAGTTGATCAGCATCTTAGTGCCAACACTCTGCAGTGCGTTTCTTATAAACGAATCCTCCCAAAGGAGCCTAAATGATCTTATGAATAGTTAAGCCATTTAGTGATATAAACCATTCAGTCAATAGGGTGGCAAAGTTCCAATTATGCTAATTTCAGATAATTGCTAGCATAAAGTTTTAGATCTCCAAGTTCTGCGTATGTTTTAACCCAAAGTTACTCAACGCGGCATCTCTGGAAGTGATCTTATGGGTAACAATTTTAACCCGTAAATATGCACGCACCTGATCAAAATGGACAAACATGTGGTAGATTAGGAATGCAAACAAAATTATCCTCGCTACCTGAAAAGCAATACTCACATGTTACGACCATAAATAGATGACAGTCAAAGAAACAGAAATGAAGCAAAGTGTTTTTTTTTTTTAACGATAAGTTTAGGATCATATTTATGATAAACTTCTATGTCAAAGAAACCACAAGGATCAATCATTGCATTTCAACATAATCATAAGCAAACTAAGGTACTAACACATAGTAGGAGATAAAATAGTCATCCAAGAGAAATTATTTATCTCAGTAAAAAGCATTTTATACTAGTAAACTTCCTATAGCACTAATAAGATGTCTGACTAGCTCCAGCCTTTCTTTTACAGTTTCCTGTTTGCAAGGATTCAGTGACCACTAGATATTTATGACTGATCCTCTGCTAATAACTTCAAGTCCCACATTACCATGAATTGGAAAGTACATACTTGTGGTTACAGATTTTTTTTTTCCCAAACAGTGAATAATTGCACAAATGATTCGCCAGACAATCAGTTCAATCAATTACTTAATGTGAATTTGCATGAAGAACGCCTTCTTTTTAAAACATAATGGAAGAACATTGACTTGGGGCTTGACCAAGCCAAGCAGCAGCAGGGGAAAAGGTTAACTTAAATAGAGTAAAATGTAGTGAATAAGAGTTCTCTGAAATGGAATCAAGTTTGATAGACCATACCAACCACCCAAAGAACAACGCCACACCATTGTAAATGTAAAGCTTGGAATTCTTCAGTCCAGCAACATCAAGATGCCTGAATTCATGTCGAAAGAATGAAATGTATAATTAAGAAATGAAACTGAGAAAAGCAGTAGGAGAATTCATGTCTCCTAAGCTTACCATCGTAAATTAACAAATGGGGTAGTGATTTCCGTAAAGAGAACCATGAATATGTAGAATTGTGCTTGACCGCTCAAGAGAGACTGAATGATGGAAAACATGGAGAGCCCATGATGTAGGATCTAGCAAAATATATAAGACAAGATAAATAAATATGAGTAAACATAGATTTTGAAAGCAAACTTCTGGTGAATTCGGTTGTGTTCTCATACTTACATACTCCATTCCACCTAAAGCTGGGTAATGGTACAAAATTAGTCCCAGGTCAGATAAGAAGTAGCCAATTGAAACCTGTGACATTAAACAACAAGGAAATCATAGTTAAGACATGACATTAAATTACAAAAGAACATCTAACAATGGATTTGACAAGGTTGCCAAGAATCATTAACAAAATAACAGGTTGCAAACTTGCAATAAAAGGAGCATGTTGGATCATGGAATAAAGGATGATAACCATATGAAAAATCTACTGAGATGTCTAGATCATTCACTGAACCATGGTATTAATTCTCTCGTTAGGGATATGGTTAGTAGAATTTTCAAAAATATGAGAATGATTACACGAACTAAAGCATACTGCATACCCCCATTATGGTGTCTGATAGAGTTGAGGACCTGTTGATGAATAACTCATCTTCACTATCAACAAAAAGATCTGAAAAAAGAAGCAGATACAGAGAACCAGCAGCCACAGCAATGGCATGGAAAGTGGAGAACCCCCTGCACAACAGTAGCCAATAGTAACAAGTTATCAAATGTGTTTAATGGAAACTGAAGCATGATGTCACCAAGAAGCACTACCTGTTGTTCCATTCAAGCTTTTCTTTATTGTTAAGCTTGTTGTACCCCTTGAAGAGTGATGCACTTATTGCTCCTGTTATGTCATATACCTTGGATGACAATACAAAATATATGCTTGTTAGTTGTAATTATATCAATGGTCATATTCAAATTTCATGTTGAGAGAATGGCCAGTATGGGACTCAAGTCTCAACACTGTATCAACCTTAGACCTGACTAAGAAAATAATGTATTAAATTTCAGTCAAATGAATACAAACAGAATCAAAGATCAAACTCCTCACTATGCACTGCACCCACACACCCATTATTATCTAAACACGTGCGCCACTAAAATTGACAGTGAAAAATAATACAAAAACTGCAGACAAAAATGGTTTAATAAAAATTCATAAAGGGCAAAATAACCAACATGCTTCTTAGTTGTAAGAATACCATATTTGTATTCAGTGTCGAGAGAATGGTCAATGTGGGATTCAAACCATCTAGTATCAACCTTAGACCAGACCAGGAGAAAATCACATTTATTTTCAGTGAAATGGATATAGCTATTAGCCATAGCGTCAAACACCTCCCCACACACACCTGCACTAACCCCCCACAACCCTATTATCACAGGCACATACCACTAAAACTGACAGTGAAAGATACAGCAAAAGAAACCCGACAAAAATGGTTTAAAACATACTACAACAGGAAATGATCATCCACCCTATCCCAAATTCTTTCTGACAAGATTAAAGCTACTCAATCTTTGATGGTATATGAAGATATATGGGATAAATGAAGAGGGATTATATTAAGCACCATAAAGCCACCACCTTCTAATTCCAAAGAAGTTGGAATTTTCTCAGTGGGAACACGCAACATATATGATATAACACAATCAACAGAGAAAGAGCAGGTATAAAGATATGAAGAAATGCAGACTCACAATCTTGCACATCAAAATCCCGCAAAGAGCAGACGAAAACCACTGCAGTCTCTTGATTGGAGTAGCATGACCGGTCATATCCATGACGCCAATTCTTGATTTCTGTTTTCCCCTTTTCTTCCCT
The DNA here is from genome assembly GCA_026898455.1 of Plectranthus barbatus. Lineage (NCBI taxonomy): Eukaryota > Viridiplantae > Streptophyta > Magnoliopsida > Lamiales > Lamiaceae > Plectranthus > Plectranthus barbatus. The sequence continues at coordinate 276,799 of JAPKLW010000665.1, forward strand.
GCGAGATTTAAAGTCCCAGCAACCAAAAGAAAGCGATCAGTGACGAACAAAGAGCAATCAAAGCAAGGCAAGAAAAAAAAACAAGAAAACAAAAGCACAAATTTCAACTACCAGGACAAGAAAAGAGAGACGTACAATTCAACCATATATTTAATATGGGGCGGAGCAGAAAAATAATTATTGGAGAGGAAGTGTACAAGGGTCGAAGTAGCAATCAAAACAGCACGAATAAATGGTGATCAGCAAATTCTAGAATTTCGAATTTACCTGGAGACGGAGAGCTAAAAATTGGTGTGTAACAAACAGGAGGGAAAGTGACAGATACACATATCTATATATATAATACTATATGTGTATGCATTAATTATAAGGAGGGAAAAGAGAAGAAATTGACTCTTAAGTTTTTTCTTTTCTTTGTAATCAATTTTTGTCCAGATGAATTCATATATGATCACGAGAATCAAATCATACAAATCGATAAGATTTTCAAACCTATCTATTCCAATATTTAATCTCATTTAAAGCTTTTTTCTTTTTCTTTTTTACTTGAACAATCAGATTTAACCTAGATATGATTATATGCCCTCCGAAGGAAAAGGAAAACCTAATTGATACTCCCTCCGTCCCATGTAATTAGTCCCATTTGGTTTTGGCACGATAACCAATGTTAGTGAGTGTAGTGGAATTAATATTTTATTGATGAGTGTAAAAAAGTTTGCCATTTTAGGAAATGGGACAATTAGATGGGACGGACAAAAAAGGCAAATGGGACTAATTTCGTGGGACGGAGGGAGTATCTTGTTTTTTCAAATTTTTTATGATGAAGAAATCAAGCAAAATATTTTGGAAAACAATGTAAGGATCAATTTATAAATAATTAATTCTCTCTCAAAAATGATTTATAAATAATAAATGCAAGAATCTTGTGGAAGGGATCAAATGGATGTTTTATTAATTTAGAGTTGAATTGAATCAATTACTTATTCCAAAAGTAAAGTCATGTTTGGTTAGCACTATTATTATTATGTGGACCTTCATTTTTATTTTAATGAAGTTGTTTGGATGCTTGTGTGTGTTTTTTGTCAACCTTTTAAGGCCTAATTTTCAACTTTTGAGAAGACAAAATTCATTTTTTTACCCAACTCAACTATAGTTATTTGTATGAATAGCTAGTAATATAACGGTACGTTACACGAATTTAGTAAATTAAATCTATTTTGATTTTTTTTAATTATATCTTATATATTTATTATTTTATAAAAATTTCAATAAGATATTGAATATGTAATGACTTCGTATTTTTTAAATTTCAATTTCAAAATGTTATTATGTAAGATAATTACTAAGAACTTTGATACACTTGTTCACCTGACACATAAACCACAATTGTTCACTCATTTAATAGCCTTTTAATACCAAAATATGCACATGTATGATTTTTTATAACAGCCTTTAATTAATATACCAAAACACAAATATATACTCCCTCTGTCCTTTGGAATTAGTCCAATTTTCTATTTTCTTCTGTTCCGCGGAATTAGTCTCATTTCCTAAAATGGAAAAAAAATTCCTCACACCAATAAAATATTAATTCCACTACACTTACAAACATTAGTAATTGTACCAAAAACAAATGGGACTAATATCAAGGGACAGAGGGACTATGATTTTTTATACTCTATGCAGAAATAACTTCGTTTTTTACACTATTCTCATTTAGTATTTATAAATAAATATATATATATATATATATATATATATATATGATCAAATTGAATTAAGTAATTATAAAATTGAAATTCAATCCCAACAATTGAATTTTATCATTTGAAAAGATAAAACATGCTTATTTTGGAATGCTTAGAATCAAACAACAGAAGTCATAAGCGACACTTTTGTTGTTTATTTGGATATTGCTTGTTATTCAAATATTTCTCCTTCAGAAAAAAAGCAACATAGTCCCTGTAGTGATAAACTGATAACAATATACAGGATAACAAAATTACTGCAAGAACTTTTAAACCCAAAATTTTTAACAAACATTTATCCATTTACATCCATTTTCAGTGGAAGAGAAGTAAAATTTATCTAACATGAATACAAAGCACATATACTCCCCCCCCCCCCCCCTCTTCCTATCCAATTCCTAGTTCCTACACCATCTTATAAACAACCATGTATTCTCCCAAGAGCAAGAAATCTCAGCCAGGGATCTCCGCAACAGCATGCCAACAGGGAAACCTAAACTATCATGAATCATCTGCTCTTCATAATGTTCTTGGCTTTGTAGGAGAAATTCTTTATCGACATGTTGTCAGCAAATGTCAAGGGAAGTTCCTCATCCTCCACCTCCCTGGGATCAGACCATCTACTTGCGCTGTGCTCACCTTTCCAACTGCTGTCTCGTTGCTTGCTAGGCGACCCTGGTTCCTCAGGTATATCGCGATACAAGTGTCTCAACATGAATAGAGCTGTATCCGGATCTCTCCAGTAGTTGCTGTACAGAAAATGTATCATCAAAACCTCAGTTATGGTCATGTCACATCATGAAGGTCAGTAAAATGCTACTCACGTGTGAGACCCGATGGCCGATATGTAAGGGTGTCGAAAAGTTTTGTCCTGTGACGGGATAATAATATGAGATAAAGACGAAACATTGCAGAGTGCAAGAACTTCAACAAAAGCCTACATCGACACATACTTGCAACACATGATCCACTCGCCCGTCCACGGATCCTGTTAGTCTCTCCATCATGACAGAGCCGTACGTTCTCTCGTCTTTTCCTTGCGAATTCCTGGATTCCTCTGCAAGTAAGCAAGAATTTCAACAGAAGTACGGGATATTCTTGTTGAAAAAATATTTCTAGCCACTTGAGAACCAATAAACAAATCATATGACATGGTAATTTACAAAGAAGAAAATGAGAAACAGAGGGAGAATGTCTACCATCCTCGCCCTCAATGCTTCTCCTTTCACAGATAGTGAGCACTTTAACCTATTCAAAGGATCTTAAAGTCAGATGCATGTATGAATCAATTAACCAAATCTTCAGAGAGATTCCACCTTGTAAGCTAAATCAATATACCAAATGATACCCACCCTAACAGAAGTTAACTGATCCACAAAGGCTTGCGAACGTGCAGCTAATGCTTCTTTGAATTCCTGTACGACATTGCATGAGCACAAAGAGGGTATGTGCAACCTCGATTTTTTAAGAATCTGTAGTGGCTTTTGGCTTACCTGATATCCCACATATAGTCGTTTTCCACCACGGTGGTATGGGATAATAACAGGGCGTTTGTGTACATATTCTTTACAGATGAGTGGCTCTACTCTGTGAACAAGTATTACCTTGTATGAATTTTTTTCGAAATTAAATAACATAAAAACATTGTGACTAAAAAAGTAAACCTCACCTATATGCCACAGGATCGAAAGGGTGAAAAATGTTGAACATTTGACGGCAAGCAGGCATTTCTTCATTTATATTTTCGTCCTCCCAATATTGTTTCCCTTTGCCTATCAACCAAGACATCCGAATATAGTTTAGACACAAATTAAAATTGATTAACTTCAAGTCACAAGTCTGGCATGTAATGTAGACAAGAAAGGGTTTTGTCATATAATTAGTACATAACCTCGCATATTCAACTTTTTCCTGCAGGTAAATATGTAACTTTTTGCTTCAAATGCATTATTAAGGTATATTCTCAACAATATCCTGAATTACACATAAGGTAAATCAAAGAGATGCTTGTAGAATTAAACTGGTAAACATTGAGCTACGACTAAGTAACAATGGAAAAGCGCAAAATATGTCAGAAAGAGCAGCAACTTTTCGATGCTAAAAATGAGAAAGTAGGAAACCAAGAGGCAGTTAGTACCAATCCCGATACGAACATTACGGAGGGAGAGAAACACTCCAAGGGGAGAGCCTACGGCAAAGAATGTATCAACCTGACATCAAAATCAAGTATATTGATTGACATTCCTTTAAGTCGATACAATGAAAGCAGAAGAAATAGCAGAAAGGTACCTTAAATTTTAGTTTCGTGTATCGAATCTGTGGGGTATAACTCTTCAAGGAATCTTTATGCCCAACTTGAAAACTATCAGGTTCGTTTGCAACCATTATACCATTCTTTGAGTTAACTGGTAGAGGTTCACATAAAATGCAGAAGATTCAGCTTACATAAACAATTTCTGATTTAATATGCTTAAAGCAGCACATTTCATACCTTTGTCAGCATTTTCAGCTTCCAATTGTTTGATTTTCAATCTTAGCAATTCAATCTGAAAAACATGGGATTGGTTACAAAGAATTAAGTCACCAGGATAAGTAATACATAGAAGTATCAGTAAGCACCTCTTCCCTAAGTGATTTGATCATTTCATCTTTTTCAACATCTGAGATATCTTCACGACTTGGATTGTCATCACATTGTACAATTTCACTTTTCATAATGCTTATCATTTCATCTTCACAGCAGTCTCTGTCATTTGAAGAGTCAAGAGATTTATCACAATTTCCATCTGGCTGCTGGTAGCTAGTAGTATCATTAGCAGTTGACTCATCTGACTCTGATAAGGCAGGAGGACTCAATTGATTACAAACTCCCTCCACATGTTCTTCAACAAGGTCTGGATTATCTGCATCACTGACTATCTCATCTCCAGTGTTCCCAACTGTCACATCCCCAACATCTGAGGTAGGGTTGCAGTTAGTTGATAAGTCATCCTTCACAGGAGAATGCACCTCATTTTTTTCTCGCTCGTTGTACATCCACTCCATAGGGAATGGTGAATACAGAGTTTCTTGATGACAAAGGATGTCATAAGATAGAACACTTCCTAAAGAGTGACCATATATTGAAACCTGAAAGATTCAAGTTGATGACCGACTGAGTCCAAACAAAAAAATCTCAAACATTCAATTCGTCATTGATTTAAAGAAAGTATCTATGTTGAGCAAGACATATACCTTTCCATCATATCCAGGGTTCCTCTTAAGAAACTTCAGATACAATCTGTTAAGTTGGGTGGATACCTGAAGAAAAAATGAGTAAAAACAACTTGATGGCATATATTTTAAAATTTGTAGATCCACTGTAGCTAATATCATCAGATCAAGAAGTCAGGACGCTAAATGATAAAGGTGAAAATTTAATCCAATAAGCATATTAATTGATACAGTTAAATTGTGATGTTAGCACACCAAGTCAGAAGATGAAACTGATGAGAAATTTCTACTATCCAAAGGTTAACAATTTGGTAATTAAAAGTGTTGTCATTGGCAAGAGTATTGCAACAATGATGCTTTGGCAGAAGTTGTACTAGCTACTCAGATTAATTGGAAGCTAATGATAGTGTTAAATGCACAGTTTTGGTAGTTGCTAACTAAGTAATGTATTAAAGGAAAATTGGGAAAAGGGTAGTAATGCGTTTTATCCTATATCTTAATAAATTTGTGAGCAATATACAAGAAATATTGAAGAAAAGGCAACAGCTGAGAATGATTGAAAACTCAATAAATATAGGGTACCGAGTTAATAATGTCCTGGCAATAGATAGGGCTCATATAGTACAAGACATCATGAACAGTTGCACTCAACATTGTACGTAGCCCTCGCACACCATCTAAAGTGATTTTCTCAACTGCAGCTTCACCACTGAGAGTCAAGCCTTTTCTCCACTAATCAAGGAAAAGAAATAATAATTAATCACAATCAGGGAGATATAATAGCACCAGTATAAAAATAGTGGATGCAGACCAACAATATAAATCGAAAATAACGAATTCAAGAAGTGCACAAAAGTACCTGACATGGGATGTAAAGAATTCTTTGAGTGCCACGTTGGTGCGAAGTCAGATGCCTTTCAGCAACACTTGCTGTAATATTACGAAAACATCCAACATCATCCACTAAATTCGACTTCTCCAACCTTTGACCAATGCCATGAACCATGAAAACTAAATGTTGAACAGGAACCTGCACACAGAGCACTTATTTAAAGAAAGCATACCACAGAGGAACTCTCACCAATGCTCAAAATCTGAAGAAAGTTTATTATCAAAGATAGAAAGAAGATGTCAATGATGAGGAACCCACATATCCTTGTGAAAACACTGCATCCACTCCAAGTCTTTTACTACTGAAGCATTATCTAATGTATATGCATGTTTCTACATATCTTATTTCATCGGTACTTTAGGGCAAAATCAATGATCAAAGAAAGTTCAGTGACAAAGATACATGCACTAAATGTGCAATAAAAGATATGATGATATAATACACAATGTTTGCCATCTATCAAAGGACTTTTGATAGCCTTGTTAGGGAAACTGATCATCTTTCTACCTTTTTTCCCCACAAATAAGGAGATTTTTTAAAAATAGAATGCATTAATTTAAATCCCACCCCACCCAGATGTTCCCATTGAAGCTCTAACCTATGACCAAATTGACTCGTACAAGGCGCTTAAACCACTTGCAGTCCGTGTTGGGGGCACAAATAAGGTAATTTATTTCCACATTCATGCCTCACTGTAAATTGAATTGATGACAATAATCATATGCTTAAAATTCAGGAAACATCAATCCACATGAAACATGGCATACCTGAGAACAGTAATCATCCATTTCCTCCTCTTTCCGTTGACGTATTTCATCCTGAAATAAATTGCAATAATGTGGTCAATTTCACCTATGTGAATGAAGAGAAAAGGGAATAGCATAGAATCATCCGAGTAAATCATCGTGCTAGGTTTTGATTGTTTCCAATTTCAATCATAACCTCAACTACAACAATGAAGTGAATAATTAGGATCCTCCAAATCCAATAGAATCAGGATACTTGTAACAGCGCTAATGCGACAATTAAATGTAGAAAAAACTCTTGGCATTTTGAGTAGTTATTCCCAAACTTTAGAAACATGTGAATTACTTTGAAGACACTCATGACTCATTACACGAATCTTGAGTTGAATGCAACAAATTCTTCTACAATTCATGGGTCTTAATGTGCTTGATGCTTATAAAAAAACCATGACCACCAAATCTTGTTTCTAACAAATTGTTTAAGAGAAAGGACTCTATAGAGAAAGTCATTGAATGCATGGAGCAAAGTTTGGTATTAAGCAATCGTTAAAATTAAGGCTTACCTGTGTGGGTTTTTTTGATTCAGAAGGAACATATCCACGTCTTAATTTAAGGCCATTATGCCCAAGGTTTACAATGCTAGAAAAACCAGAAGCATCAACACTTAGCCAAGCTTCCCATGTATCATCTTCCCCAGTGAACAGGGCATGCAGTCCCTGCAAACAAAAAGACACATAATATTGCTCACTCATTACGATGACTGAGAAGCTCATGCCAAAACAGAGGACCATACTGGGGTTGAGCCTTGTAAATCAACTCGAGCAGCAAAGAGACCTGAAGGTTGGAAGGTTCTTCGATGCCAAACCTGAAAAGCAAGGAACTCTAGTTTCCTCAATTACTCTGTAAACAGATGACCAAGATAACCCAAAAACTTATTGATGGGCTGATACAGGAACCAAAAGTTGTAACAAAAGATAAGCTCATAATTTTATGAAAATCTTATTAAAGTGGATCCTAAAAGAAATAAAAAATAATCTTCCGTAATAACCTACAGAATAAATAGAGAAAATATATACACTAAAGAGATTTCTTGGCAAGCCATTTATCACCTGGCTTCGGTATGCATACTCCAACTGCTCAGAAACATCCTCACGGATTGGATGCCAATCAAGACCACCTTTACGAGCAAACCAGTGGCCTCGTAAAACTCTTCGATTCTCTCCATTCCAGTAAACAGGAAAACAATGTCTCCTGACCAAATCTACCTGCAAAGAATCAAATATGCCATTACTCTATAATCTATGTTTTCCTATGTGTAAAGCAATTCTCTCAATCGGTAGGTTGAAAGCTCAAAGCTTTCAAACTGAACACCTGAGATAAGAATGGAAGGAAAATAGAACTGACGAATAGTTCAGTTACAACTTTTATAAAAGAAGCCTCCTTCGAGTTATGACTTAAAACAAAGATTTCTACAGCCCAACCAACATCACTTCCAAAACCCATGCACATGGCAAAAGAATAATAGGCTTAAATAATATTATATGTTCGAGTTTCCAATATTCCATCCCAATTCTCGTATGAGAAAATGAATTCATTAGATAAAATCAATTTGATATCAATATAAGCTACAAGAAAGCAAGAATGTTGCATGATGAAATCACACAACATAAAGAATGCAACAAATTAGACATTGTCAAATAGATTCTTTTTTGCAAAGGAGTACCTCATATAACCCTCCCTTTACAGGGACACCAACCCTCTCTTCCTCCACAGTGAATAGTTGGTGATCATGATTCTCTGAAGAAGGTCGCTGGTTTGACTTAGAAACAATACCAGATTGCCCTCTAGGACCTTCGCTACATTCAGCATATTCTTTCCACCAAATTGAAAGCAACTCTTCCTCTCTCTGTTAAAATATCAAGTTTCAAAATAAAATGAACAACAGCAGCATAACCAAGAAAATCAAATTCGAAGAAGGAAAATTTCCTGACCTGCAAGAATGATGCCTCTATTGCAAGGGAATCACGCATACCAAACCTGAAATAATCACCTTTCCCTACAATCTCAGTTCGAGGGACTGATGCAGCAAGCTCTGCCAAGAAGGAAAAAGAAAATGATCAGATAGCGACTCGTGTCAATTGATACCTCTACTTATTCAAAGTGAAAGACACATTTATGACATCCTATAATATTGCCATATTAGGGCCATACTGTTATCAACCATTGAGTAAAATAATTTGGATCAGTCAGGAGTTACGATCCAAATGCAAATCAGTATTATTTCCACCAGTTCCTTGAAATTATGTGCAATCAAAGACTATACAGTAGAGTTTTCATGCCCATCAATGAGTAGTAATACAATAGACTAGTTTCTTTAATCTAAACTATTCGGACACATTTCCTTCCCTAAAAAGCTCTAACATATTTGCACCAGGGCAGGAACAAAATACAAATCTCTAACCACAATTGGAAAGACTTAGAAATTTTCACGAGAAAATTACAGGAATTACTTGGTACTTAGCATGGTGACGAATGGAATAACAAAATGCAGACACATTAATCCTCATTCCAACTACGTAACATTAACTTTAATCACAAAACCAGCACTATTCAACCCGTATACACTAGTTGTTCAAACTCACAAGTAAACACAACAATGATGCAATAAGAAGACATAAGATAAATGCAAAACAATCATAATAACAAGAAACTCATTTGGCACTGACCAGTATCCGCCAAAGGGACCTTGCAGAAGTACCACCTAGAGTCACTGCCATCGGAGGGGCTCCTAGTCTGGGCAAGGTACTTCTGCCTGCCCTCACACTGCTCAATCTCATGAGCCAACCTCCTAATATTCGACGGCGTATTCTTTAACATGTCTGGTGAGGCTTGCTCCACCTCATCAGCAGCACTACTAGTCCCCATTTCCGACGGCATTACTGCCCTCTTTCCCAACTAAAAACAATCACTCCATTCAGCTTAAATTAAATCACATAAATATGGAATCACCCAACTGAATTTACTGATCATCAACTGATTCCACACATATGCAGAAAGCAATCTAGAGAAAATTACCTATTGGGTTTTCCTCCTTTCCCCTTTTGTTGCCGCAATTCAGTTAACTACTACCATAACCTGAAAGTATCGATCAATGGAACTAAGAATTCGAAAGAGTAGAGATAATCTTCCAATCAAACTTCAGTTATCAGATGATTCCCTAAGCAAAAGAAAAAGGAAAAAAAAAAAAAAAAAACCGAAGCGGATTGGAGTGGCTTCGGCTATAGCGTATATTGGTGAAAATGAAATTGAGGGTCGAAACGTTTGAACAGTGAAGAAATGGATTGAAAGGCATCTTCTGGTATAATCCCAAAAATTATTTTTGATGGAAGCAAACATTTTCACGATTAAATTAAAAATATAATGAAAAAGGAAAATCAAATGATTAATTTAAGTCTGCGGCCACGTTTCAAGTGGCGGCGCCACCGAATTCCACATTGCCGGATTTCTTATTTTTTTCATTATTATTTAACAAATAAATTCAAAAACATTTACATATTACTTTTTCATTTTCTTTTATTCTTCATTTTATAAATTATATACTCCCTCGTCCTGAACAATTGTTGTATTTTCGTTTTTCGTCCGTTCTAAATAATTATCTATTTTATCTAAAATGGAAAGTTAATACACACTAATTAATAAAATATTAATTTTTTTTATTTTTACTCACATTTATATCTTATTATTTTCAAATAAAACAATTATTTTAGGACGGACATAAAAAGATATTGAATAAGAATTTTTTAGACTTATAAAAATCACATTTAATATTTTATGAACTTTAAAAGCATATTTTTGTTCCTTTCTTTTCTTGTGGAGGCAAATCTTGATACTTGCATTTATTGATCACTCACATTTATTAATCATTGCATAGGTTTCGAATTCACTTTAATTATTTATTTGTTTTTAAATTTAACAAAAAAAATTCAAAAGAGATCAGCTCGCTGAGAAATTGACGTTTATATAAGAAATTGATTTTCATGCATCTTTTTATTTCACATGAATAAGAAAAATACTACCTCCAAATTATCTCATTCTCCTTTTTGTTTGTCAAATTTCATTAATTTTATTTTTTAAATGGCAATTTTTTAATTTTTTTCACACACAATAATAAAATATTAATTATATTCATCTCATTTTACACTTATAAATTATAATCCTTAATTTTCGAGAAAAAAAATGATAATTGTAGCATCGAATAGTAATAGAACCATAAAATAGCAATGAAGAAGAGCAAGTAGTTTCTGCAAATTATTATAACTGTGATAAATTTCAACACAACACATTCCACAAGATGCATAAAAGCAGAATAATTACAGTGGTAAAGCTCCACAACAGCAACTGCAATCACTGTGGATTCTAGTATCCTCCCTGTATGAAGGCATTCAGGCGGTTAAGCTCCTCGCGGTGCTCCCTCACGACTGCACGGACCACATCTCCAATGGACACCATGCCGATCATCCCACCATCATTCACCACCGGAATGTGCCTGATGCGGTTATCTGCCAAAGCAAGAGCTAATTTATCACATCATGCATCAACAGTTTGAAGTGGGATTTCCTTGTGTTTTGATCTGATGAAGAAAACTGGTACCTGTCATCAGCTGCATTGCCTTCAGAACTTTAGTATCTGGGGTCACCGTGATGAGCTTATTCTGCAATCGTGATAGTGATATTTCAGAATCGAAGTGGGAGAATGAATAACCATTGATATGAACAACAATTTGCAGTGAATGAGAATACCTCTTCTGTCATGATGTCCCCAACTTTTGTGGACTTTGATGATCTTCCCTGAACTATGATTTTCCTGAGATAATCTGGATACCATGAACATGTCATCATCAAGAACTAACTGCGAGATAATGCAATATCAAGTTTCCACTGAATCTCAGCAAGCAAGATTCTTTAGAAAAGATCTGGTAATCAACTGTTTTCAACTACTTCAGTTCATTACAGGAGTTTGTTGATATGATAGATGCAGGCATGGATTAGTTCGAGGGGTATGGTACGGGGTATTTCAGTCTTTGCACCATAAAGGACTATTTGAATACTTTGTATTTTGTCATGAAACGAATAATAATAAGAAACTGCTCCGTAGGCTATTCCGAAACCACATAAATTTTGTGTTAATTTCTTTAGTGTTTTCGTTAATAATCCATATGTTATTTAGCCATTCGACCACAACGGAGTTCATAACATCATGCGTTGTTTTCAAAATGGTTTGAAAACCATTTGCAGCATGAGATTAAGACAAGTAATTCTAAAAGTGGAAATCTAGGGAGCACCAAGTGAAGTACCTCTTTCTGTAATAATTCCTGCAATCGACTGCTGTTCCCCTGGTTTCACAACCACCAGAGCTCCGACATTGTGCTGAGTCATCTGCAGTGGTGAATGTTTCATGGTTAAGATATCCTCACCAAGAATTCGAAAAATGATAACAAACACGAAGATGCATACCGACTTCACAGCATCATACACAGAATCATCCGTTGTGCACCAAAGCCAGGATCCGTCAGCGCCCTTCCCCTTAGCAGTCAGAACATCAGAAATCGTGGTACTCTCGAAACCATGTTCTTCCATGCGAGCAGCAGAGGTCGATTCATGGCGTGGAAACATCAGCGCACGCATTGCTGGAGGGACCACGCGCACATGTTGCAGAACAGCATTCTTGCCGCGTGAGAAGATTGCTTGAATCCCTCCTTGCATTGTGACTGAAATGGAACAAAGAAAACATATCAATGTTCAAGAACTATCACAGTTTGCTCACGCTAACCCCACACAACAGTTTTTCGACGGATTACTCATACAAGTAACAAGAAATCTGCTCAAGCCCACACCAGATCAACCAAGTCGCGTGATCTCAATCTCACTTCATTGACACATGATCACAGAACATAACTATCTGTTGGTCCAACAGCATGAATCAGAGCATCAGCAAGCAAGTTGTCTGAATGAATGGACATAAGAGCCAAGAAACAAGACAAGATCTAAAATTTTGCACTGCAGCTGCAGGAAGAAGTTTCTAGGGAGAGAGAGAGAGAAAGAGAGTGAATCTAATCAGAGCTTTCACCTTCACAAACATAACCCACAAAAATGTGTTCACAGCAAGAAAAACTGGTTTCTTTATGTTTGCTAATAGGCAAAATAGCAAAGAATACAAATGCAAATATTTCCAACCCCTCATCACTTTGTCCATAAACCTAACATACACATACATTTATTATGTATCTATCTCTCAGAATCATCAGGTTTTCATGAAAGTACAATCTACAAGACATCCATGTACAAACCACATAAGCCTGATATTTTTGGTCACAAACTCACTCACACACACACACAATATAAAAAATCCAAAACATACCCTGCCTTTACATTCTCACACAGATGAATCTTCAAAAGCTCCCACACCCTTCATCCCTTATCCACAAAAGCACTCACAGAAAAAAACAGAATGCACACAAAGGAATAAAATAAACTATCACACATGAAATAAATCACATTCTTACACTCAAAACGCACACAAACAGAAACAAGATTCAGTAGAACTATAGAGGGTTACCTTCTTGAGTGAGATTATTTGTGGAAGTGGGAGTTTGGAGTGAGCCAGTAAGAGTAAAAGTGAAAGCCAAGGTCACAAGAACAAAACCCTATTCAGTTAGAGCAGACAAAATTTCAATATAGCTCGAATTTATCCATTAAAGATAGCATTTTTATACTAGCTACAGGCCACTTGTCATCTAAACCGAGAGTAGATCAAGACCCTTCAACCGTTCACGCGTGTACACTACTATTTTTCATCAATAAATTATTCTCATATATTTTGCTCCACCACCTATCGAGAACAAATTCTCGACTGACGAAATGAACCACGAGATCTTCAGCTATATCATTTATTATCTGCACGTGAAGTTTCTAGAATGGATCAAATGAATTTGTTTCTTGATTTCAAGATTCATTCTGTATCGAAATATATGAGCAATTATGTAAAAGAAAACAAAAAAACGTTACTATTGATATTATGTTTTGGGCGCAGGAGTAAATGAGAAATTAAGGCGTCCAAACTCTAAAAGTAACAAATAATGTTCATTGAATGGATAATTAATAAGGAAATTTATTTAAATATGTAGGAAGATAGTGAGGCAAGTTTGGATAAGAGGGTCCTGCCATAATCCACGCTTCTTTATTGGAATCTAAATTTATTCAAGTATTATATTACAATTCATTTTTCCTTACAAAACTCATATGTAATATATGAATATTTCCTTATTATAAGGTGGCATAGATTAATATCTTCGTCAATGTAAGATACATATTGATAAAAGTGATGTACTCTCTCTGTCCCACTTCATTAGTCCATCTTTCCTTTTTCGTCTGTCCCATTTAATTGTCCATTTACCTAAAATGGAAAGTTAATCTCCACTCACTAATAAAATATTCATTTTCTCTATCTCTACTCGCATTGGTTATTGTGCCAAATCTCAAAGGGACTAATCAACTGGGACGGAGGGAGTATATTTTATTCATCTCACACAAACAAGATACAAAGACTACGTATATGTAGGTACAGAGAAATCTACAAGAAGGAAAGAAATAAAATACAAACAGAGCCCTAGAGAATAAAGGAAAGAAATCATGCATGATAGGTTGCATGTATCTCCCAAATATTCTCGGATAAGGAAACAATATATTCCCGGATATGTCGTGATATCAACAATCTCAACACCCCCCCCCCTCAAGTTGGCGAGTGGAGGTTTCGAACTCCCAACTTGCTAATTAAATAGCTTAGCCGTTCTGATCCCAATGGTTTTGTAAAGACGTCGGCTAGCTGCTCCGAGGTTGATATTTCATGTGGCTCCACATCCTTCGATTCAACCCTTTCGCGAACAAAATAACAGTCCATTTCAACATGCATGGTTCGTTCATGAAAAACCGGGTTTCTTGCAATATGACGGGCTGCTTGATTATCACAATGCATCCGTGTTGCATTATCCTGTATCACATCGAAGTCTGTCAGCAGCCATCGCAACCAAATCACCTCACTAACTGTGCTCACCATTGCCCGATATTCAGCTTCGGCAGAGGAACGAGACACAACACTTTGTTTCTTTGTACGCCAAGATATTGGCGCTCCACCCAGTTTAATTAAATACCCACTGCGAGACCTTCTCCTCGCATGACATCCTCCCCAATCCGAATCGCAGTAAGCTTCCAAAACTGGTTCCCCAGCAACCGGCAGAAAAATTCCTTGTCCAATAGTGCCTTTTACGTACCGAACAACTCGCAATACTGCTTCAAAATGCACCTGCTTCGGTTTATTCAGAAACTCACTAAGAATATTGACAGCATATTGGATATCTGGTCGTGTAATCGTGAGGTACAGTAATCGACCTATCAACCTCTTGTATCTTTGTGAATCTATCAGCGGACTTTCTTCCTCATCCTTGTCAAGGCTGTTTTGCCGAAAGTTTTGTTCCATCGGCATGTTGCTCGGCTTGCATCCTTCTAGTCCGGTGTCTTTCAAAATATCAATTGCATACTTTCTCTGAGATAGTACCATTCCAAGGGGTGACCGAGCAACCTCAATGCCTAGAAAATATTTGAGTGGTCCCAAATCCTTGATGCTGAACTGTTTATCAAGAAATGATTTGACCTCCTTGATCTTCACTTCGTCATTTCCGGCCAACAGGACGTCATCTACATATATCAAAGCGCAGACATAACAACTTCCTTGCCTGAGAGTGAAGAGTGAGTGATCGGCTTTGGACTGTTTGAAACCGATGCCAACAAGAGCTCCCGTGAATTTCTGATACCAATTCCTGGAAGCCTGTTTTAGCCCGTAAAGTGATTTCTTTAGTTTGCAAACTCGCGTGTCACCTTCTTTAGCAAAGCCTTGCGGCATTCTCATGTACACCTCCTCTTCTAAATCTCCATGTAAGAAGGCATTATTTACATCCAACTGATGAGTAATCCACTTCCTTTTGACCCCGACTGTAAGAAGGCATCGCAAGGTAACTAGTTTGGCCACTGGAGCAAAAGTCTCGTGGAAGTCCATGCCCGGTATTTGAGTGAATCCCCTTGCAACTAGTCTAGCTTTGTACCGCTCAATCTCCCCAGTCGGCCTGTACTTGACTTTGTAAACCCATTTTGAATCCACAGTCGACTTGTTTGGCGGCAGCTCATCCAGCTCCCGAGTTCCATTCAACTCCAATGCGTTTATTTCTTTATTCATGGCTTCTCTTCATTCTTTAATCTTGATAGCCTCCGAAAAGGAACGCGGCTCATGCTTATTGTCGAGGGATGCCAGGAAGCACTTGTGGGGCTGAGAGAATCTGTCATAAGAGATGAAATTTGAGATTGGATGTGCTGTTATTGAACCTTCGCTGGAAACCGTTGACTGAGCATGATCTATTGAGCCAGGCAAATCCACCACATACTCATCTAGATGCATTGGTCACTGTTTTGTTCTTTCACTTCTTCGCAGCACTCCGATATCTTCATTGGCACGAACGTTCTCAGTGAGAGCACGTTCATCATTCTCGCTGCTATCTGCATTATCCATTTCATCGTGAACACGGTGTCCAGAATGCTCATATGTCTCGTCAACATTACTCAAGTTGTTTCTCTTCACGCCGTCCGCATCATTCCCCGACTTAGCATAAGGGAAGGTATCTTCAAAAAACTTCACATCTCGTGAGACATATATTTTATGAGTCTTGAGATCATATACCTTGTAGCCCTTTTGTCCGTGCGGATAACCAACGAACATGCACTCTCGGCCTCGTTCAGCAAACTTGTCTCCATGTTTGCTTGAGTCCTTAGCGTAGGCAAGACAGCCAAAAACTCGCAAATGCTCGCAGTTAGGCTTCTTCCCGAAGAGCACCTCGTATGGAGAGCGACCCTGCAAAACCTTTGAAGGAAGACGATTTATGAGATATCCTGCTGTGAGTACACATTCACCCCAGAAACTCACCGGCAGATTCGCTTGAAACCGTAGTGCCCTTGCTACTTCCAGTACATGTCTATGCTTGCGCTCTACAACTCCGTTTTGTTGTGGAGTATAGACGCAGGAAGACTCAAATAAAATTCCTGACTCGGCATAATGGTTTGCCATTTCGTGAGATTGAAACTCACCTCCATTGTCCGACCGGATCCTTTTTACTTTTTTGCCAAATTGCGTTTCAACCATTTTGCAGAACAACTTAATATACTTGCTTACTTCAGTCTTGAATTTCATCAAATAAATCCATACTCCTCTAGTAAAGTCATCCACAATAGTTAAGAAGTAATGAGCACCAGTAAAGGATGTAGTTTTATACGGTCCCCAAATATCACAATGCAGTAACTCAAAACAGTCTTTAGTTTGAATAGAACTTAAAGAAAAAGGAATCCTAGTCTGCTTTGCCCTTATGCAAGCATCACAAACTTGATTTGCATTCCTACGATCACCATACGCCTTGCTTTGTGAAGCGTGGCCCAGCCTTTTGTGCCAAGTATCCGCGTCAACAGTACATGCAAAAATGTTTCGTCTTTCGTTAATTTGCTCCAAAAGGTAAAGGCCGTCGTGCTGCTTACCCGTCCCAATCAACTTCTTCGAGACTAAGTCCTGCATGACACAACTATTCGGAAGGAAAATCAACGCACAATTTAAATCCTTTGTGATACGACTCACTGAGAGGAGATTGCATCTAAAACTTGGTACGTGAAGAACATGGTTCACGTTGATATTATTTGTGAGTCTAACACTCCCTCTTCCAACAACGCAAGCCTCGTCCCCATTCGGTATTCTCACTGGGATTCCAGTTGTGGACTTAGTGTAGTTGGTGTAGAGGCATTTCTCGTGCGTGATGTGTTCCGTGGCACCTGAATCAATAATCCAAGAGGTATTAACAATATCCTTACCAGCTATGTTTGCTGAGTGGCTTGAAGCTGAACTCTGACTGCTGTTATTTAGAAAATCCCTCAGTTGGCTTAATTGATCCGCAGTGAATCCCTGCATGGAATCAGAATTCGCGACGGTTGTGGTGTCAACATGAGCAGCACGCGCTGCTGGCTGCCGTTTCTTCCCTCCATCCTTCTTTCAATTCCTATTTCCTCTCTTGTCATCGGGATATCCCACGATTTCATAACAGGTGTCGATCGTGTGCCACAATTTTCCACAATTGCCACATTGAGGAGGCGGTTGTCTGGTCCCTTCTTTACTGGCCTCTCTTCGATCAGAAATAATCGGACGCTGCACTTGAAAAGCAAGCCCGTCGATTATTGGCCTTCGTGTTCCGGTGATGAGTCTTTGTCTTTCATCCTCGGCAATCAGATGGTAAATATTTCCAAGGCTGGGCAGTGGACTCATACTCAGGACTTGACTCCTGATTGTGTTAAAAGCATCATCCAGCCCCATTAAGAATTCATATATCCTTTCTTTCTCGACTTTATCGGCGAAGGCCTTCCCCAAGTCACACGAACAACTACCGCACGTGCATCTGGGCATGACGGACACGGCATTGATTTCGTCCCATATACTCTTCATCTTGGTATAATAGGCCGAAACAGATGATTTTTCTTGACGTGTGAGCGTGAGATTACGCTTTAGTTCATACGCCTTCGGAGCGCTTTCTTTCCCAAACCGCTCGCTCAGATCTTTCCAAATCTCTCGAGCTGTCTTTGCGTGTTTTACGCTGTTTCTTATTTCCTTCTCCATTGCTACTACGAGCCATCCCTTCACCATGGCGTTACAACGATTCCATAAAGGCAAGTCGGCTGAGCTTTTCTCGGGCATGGAAACAGATCCGTCAACAAATCCCAATTTGTTTTTCGCAAGAAGACAGTTGTTGATCTCGTCCGACCAATCGCCATAGTTGTCATCGTTTAAGAGATCTGTGACATACACGTGGCTTGGATTGTCCGATGGTGCTATATAGTAAGGCGACATAACGTCGCTGGCATTCCCAGCCTTGTCTCCATCGAGCTTCGCCATGACAGGAGAAGAACAAAAGAAAATTTGCGGAAGATTTTATTGCAGGTTCGAAAACCGCTCTGGTACCATGATAAAAGTGATGTATATTTTATTCATCTCACACAAACAAGATACAAAGACTACGTATATGTAGGTACAGAGAAATCTACAAGAAGGAAAGAAATAAAATACAAACAAAGCCCTAGAGAATAAAGGAAAGAAATCATGCATGATAGGTTGCATGTATCTCCCAAATATTCACGAATAAGGAAACAATATATTCCCGGATATGTCGTGATATCAGCAATCTCAACACATATTACATTCTCAATCCGACATATAAGTAATTTAAACGTCTCAGATAAGTTTAATAAAATATAGTTTGAATTTTAATGGGATATTTAAGTGAAAATTTAAATTAATACTCCCTCCGTCTCGGGTCTCTTGAGACGTTTGACCGTGCGCGGAGATTAAGAAAAAGTGATTAGGAGAGATAGTGGAGTAGGATTAGTAGGTTAATGATTAGAAGAGATAGTGGGGTATGAGAGATAGTGGGGTAAGAGTAGAGTAGGTTTAGTAGGTGATTAATTAATAAAAACTTTCCAAAAAAGGAAACGTTGCAAGTGTTCTGGGACGGACCAAAAAGGAAAGGGAAGGTCTTCGGTTAGGCAGACCTAAACGATTTAGGCGGATTTTATCCATTAACCCAAATCCAAACCCATATAATATACCCTAATTGGGGATTAATAAACCCTATTTGTGATGGGTCAACCATTTGGATTGAATAAAACCCGCCTAAATCGTTTAGGCCTGCCTAACGCAAATTTTTGCCAAAAAGAAAACGTTACGAGTGTCATGGGACGGAAGGAGTATATTTTATCAAAAAATTGGATAAGGGGGTTACAAGTTTATAGGTGAGTGGGGACCAAGATAAAGTAGTTATCAATTCATGTGTCATCCAGCACTTGGAACCTATCCATCACCTCAAACAATATTTATTATATTTGAAATGTAAGGATTCCATTATTAAACAATGCATTAATTTACAAATAATTGAAATTGGCAACTAGCGATTAAATAAACATAAATCTCCTGTCCGACTCCGTCAATGTCATATTAAATTAATGTATCTATTATATTTAAAGTCTTAGTTTCAACTCTTCGGTTATTTTCGTTTAAGAAAAAAAAATTATTTGTTAGCTGATGAAATACCTAAATTTATCACCAGACTTGAATGAGTCCTATTATTTGCGTCCGTTTGGGGCACGAATCGAAAACCCGTTTAATATTTAAATTAATATCCACTCGCAATCGAATGCATCAGTGCACACAAGTTAATGTGAAAAATAGTCTCTATGTTTTTAAGTAGTAATAAATTTATTTTAACTTATATCTATATATATATATATACTAAAGTAAAAAAATTTAGAAAAAAGGTGGGAATAGTTATTTTTTTCATTAAAGGTAAATTAGACAATCAACTTTTTAAATTATTTAATAAATTCTATATTGGAGTGATTTTAATGAACATGCATTATTTTCAAAAGTTAACGTTGATTAAAGCTTTTTTTAACTAAATTAATGAGTAATAATAATTTGAAAATATATTTATGCAAGCTGAATGAAAATGTACGTTATTTATTGTAAAATTAAATATGCATAAAATTTACATTTTATAATAAAGAAGCAATAAGTTATTATAACATTTTAAAATTACGAAACTTAAACGAACACTTTGAATGAACAAGTATAACTTATTTAACTATTTAAACACAACTTTAATAGATAAGCATAATCTGTCAAATAAGTTTGTATATTTTTTTTTATTTAAGTGTAATACTTTAACTATATTATATTGATATTTAACTCAATAAGCATAATTTTTTAACTGCACAATCATATTATTTGAATTAAACACATATAATAAATAGTCATAATATTTTTAATTATTCAAGCATGAATTTAAAAGAAATAAGTATAACATTTAAATTTTAAACTAAATAAGTATGATAATTTTAAAGTATTAAAATACAGTTACTATATGGAGCACATAACTTAATTTTGACATAAAATATTATATTTACTATTTTTAAATGATACAAATATAATATTTTTATGGGACAATATTTACATCAAAATTTCATATATAGCGTTGTTTGATATAGTTCATTTTATTTTCATTAATTTTATATATATAGTTTGACGTATAATATAGAAAATAATTTATATTATAAAATAAAATATAATATTACTGAATAAAAATTAAATATATGTAAAAATATATATAATTTTGTTAATTATATCTAAATATTATTAAATAATACTCCCTCCGTCTCGGTCAAATTGTCCACGTTTGACCGGGCACGATAACCAATGCATGTGAGTAGTAGTGAGTGATAGTGGGATGAATATTTTATTGATGAGCGTGAGAAATTTGCTATTTTAGGAAAGTGGACTAATATTGTGGGACAGACGTAAAAGGAAATGTGGACAATTTACTTGGGACGGAGGGAGTATATCATATATTTAATTCGTACATCGCTCTGGTGCAAATCTAGTATCTATATATTTCCATGAAGTTTGAATTCATGATTTATTGATCACTGATAATGCAAAGAGTAAAGGGGCCAAACACAAGGGTTTATGCCAAGATTATAAAGGGGTAAAGCACAATTTAATTGTCAATACAGCAAATTAGCAATGTTTAAACACATCTCTATTTTCACCAAGTAAGCCTAAATACTCACAAAAATTGTCCCTGAATCAGAATGTAATAGATTCGAGATACAATAGAGACATATGAGATGATAGGATTTAAATTAGAATTCTGTTTTTTTTATATAAAAAAATAATAAGAAGAAAAACTAACAAAATCTACAAGTTAGATAGGGAATCAATATCTCCTACCTGCAAATCAACTAACAATTGATTCTGATGGTGATAGCTGCTGCTCACGAATAATGCAACTCACCAGGAAAAAAAAGAAGAAAAAACCAACCTCGATTCTTTGATTCTTATCGAAGCGTTTCGATTCTATTCTCCAACCCAAACTTGTAGTCATTCTTCTTGTGATCAATCTCTAGTCCGAGATATCAATTATTCTCACCTCTGCAGATACAAGGAAATTAAGGCCCATGTTCAAGGAAAGCAGCCACTTCACCAATCTTGCCTCTCAATGGCCACTGCCAAATGTACTGTACAAGTTTCTCATACAAACAAATTAATGCAAATCAAAATTCAGATGATGTCCCACATGTAGATGGGATCAGAATTCACACTCCAATGTGCAAGACAGATCATCAAAATTTCAAACCATACCAAAAGAACTTAACTTCTTCATGCATATACATGCGCTCGCGCGCGCACACACAACACATTATTTTCAAGTACTCTATAGCCAAGTGTACTAAACTACAATAATGGCAGTATACAGTTCCAATCAAAACTAAACTGTAAAGTTCCCATTTCTTGTAAGGAGAGGGAACCTTCATCGTTATATGGTATAATCCTAGGTCCATAGTCGATGTGAGATGTTGTTCTGAGCCCACTACGTGATTGAACGACTTCCCATTAAACGGCCCAGTGGCTCGACCCATCAACCACAAGCGGTGGGATCTACCTGGCATCAAGTGAAGCCTGAGTTGACTCAGTAGGGCAATCGTTGTTGCGGAAGCAACACAAAAACAAATAATTGAGGGAAATAAAAATAAAAGAAAAAGAACATCATAATTTAACGAGGTTCGGCACAAATTATGCCTACATCCTCAGACACCACCAAAATATTTTACTAATGGATAACAAAGGAAGAGGTGGGCTCTTTATATAAGCAGAGCCCAAGCCCTCACTTCAAAATTCCACCGATGTGGGACAAAGTAAAATAGGCAAACGACAAATCTCCACCTTGCCGATTTCCCAAAATCAACCGAACATTCTCTTTTTTCCTACAATTTGGTAGTGCAATCATATGCGTCTGAGGCCCCATCCTTCAGTTCTTCAAAATATTTATCAAGTCCAAACAATGTTTGAACTTGATTGCCGTCACAACTTTGGTTAACATATCAGCAGGATTCTCAGTGGTACAAATCTTCTAGAGCAGTATCTCTCCTTCTTCAAGAATCTCTCGTACAAAGTGATATTGGACATCAATGTGCTTCGTCCTTGCATGATAAACTTGGTTTTTCGCCAAATGGATAGCACTTTGACTATCACAATTTATCAGATCAACATCGAGTTCACCGAGCAACCTTTGAAGCCAAATTGCTTCCTTCACAACTTCTGACACAACCATATATTCCGCCTCAGTAGTGGATAATGCAACTGTTGACTGTAAGGTAGACTTCCCGCTGACAGGTGCCTTTGCGAGAGTGAATACATATCCTGTAGTCGATCTCCGCTTATCCAGATCACCTGCATAATCCGAATCACAGTACCCAATGGTGTGGTTCGATTTCGTATGGGTACGGGACCCCAGGAACTGACAGAGAATAGCGTAGGAAATCATACTAGAATAACGAGATACGAATGGTATTAGACATAATTGAAATGCAAATAATAAGTAAAACAAGATTTAAATCGTAATTCTTTTGATAAATGTAGGTTCAAGGTGCGCAGAGCCAATAGAGCAGCGTTACACCTAAGCCAAAATAAGCGTTTCTACAAGAGTTGAATGTCGAATGAATGTGTGTGCGAAATGGGGTTAACTGTCCCTATATAGATCATAAGGGAGCCGTTTACATGAGATAAACCTAGTCGCTAGGGTTTCCTTGAATTTAGGAGCTATTGGAGCCGCCTCCGTGAGGATAGGGGTCTGGTCAACCGCCCACGCCTTATCAGGAACTGCTAAGGCTTATCCTCAAGCTGGTCTGTTCAGGGTCTCGATCGGGCACCTTACTGGGTCGTTCAAGGTGCGCGGGGTGCTGTTCTGAGGTGCGCAACCCTCCTCTGCGGCTAGTCTGCCTTAGTTGTGTCTTGTGTATTCAAGCGTGCCTTCTGGGAACACATTATAAGCCTTGACTGCAAGCTGCGCAGGTGCTCTCAGCTTCGCGCCTTGCTCTTGAACTGGGAACAAGGTGCGCACTTGGCCAAATCGGGTCGGGGCAGGTCCCTTTAGGCGACGGCCCCAACAATAGCCCCTTTGGCTCTGGGGTGTACCTGCAGTAGACAACAGAGTTGAAAAAATCAATTCGTTAGATTAACCTCGGAGGGTTGTTATTTTAGACATGTATGAAGTGCTAGATACCGAGTTTCTCGTTGGGAAGGCTCAGGTTATGATAGGCACGGGCCTTGTGCAAGGTGTCTAATCTGTGTTGATAGCTTGTCTAAGGTGCCCGCGCAGGTAGGCCCCGACCACCTCTGGGAAGATGGTTCGAGTGCACAGTCGTGGGTCTGGTAACCACAACATTCATCAAGGGGTGCCTCACTTAAGCAGCCCCTAGTATGAGTCTAGCACTTCTTGATCTAGCACTATATTTCCCCGTTGGGGTTTTAGGGAATTCGTGACTCCCTTTATGACTTGACCCGTTGCCTCTCAGGCGGGGTCTTGTTGTTATTTTACTGATCTTGTCGGGGTGGAAGCCCCGGTGGATTTTATTAGGTTCGTAGGCTCTTCTAGAGACTCTTTCGGATACCAGTGTTAGGCTGTTTTGGGCCTTTAAGGAGTGTGAATGGCGTGGGTGTGCCTTAGCTGGGGAGTCGCTGACAAGCTTCAAGGTGTGAGATTTTTAAGGTGTGAAGTTTCTAGGTTATGCGTCTAGACCTTCACGCCCTAGGTGTAGTGGCAATTTTGTGAATAATCGCCATCGAAGGGACGATTATTAGCATGCAGTTGAGGAGTCACAGCACTATTCGGCTGCACTCCCTATGTAAGCACGTCCTTTCAGTCACGTCGATTGTTTTCCCTATTTCACCGAATTTTTCTCCCTCTCGCATTCTTCCCTTTTGCTCTATCGCTCTCCCTCGGATACGGCGGACCATCTTCAGGAGAACTAATCGCGAGGTTTTTAGGGTTCCGTCGCACTCAATCCTTGCGGTACTGCTCTCTCTCTCCCTTTGTTTTATTTTCTTGAGCGTAAATAGGAAGCCTAGGGTTCTTTTCTTTCGCTCTTCGTTTCTGCGTGTTAGTTTTTGGTGTAATATTGTTAGACTAGGGGGTAGATTTAAGCTTCAAAGCATTTTTTCTTTGCCTCTCTCTGGTTCGCTATTATGGTTTCTTCTCCTCTTTGGATGTCCACCCCATCGGGATCGCTTGAGGGCGAATTGATGGGGGATTCTGTT
The DNA here is from genome assembly GCA_026898455.1 of Plectranthus barbatus. Taxonomy (NCBI): domain Eukaryota; kingdom Viridiplantae; phylum Streptophyta; class Magnoliopsida; order Lamiales; family Lamiaceae; genus Plectranthus; species Plectranthus barbatus. The sequence continues at coordinate 301,677 of JAPKLW010000665.1, forward strand.
ACACAGGGTGCGGCCGGCGACCCCATCCAATTATCTTCTTCTTCTGATTCCGTAGTGGAGTGTACCGCAAAAAGGGTCCTGGTTGCTGTTTCTTCTACTATGGAAGAACAGCTCCAGAAATCTTTAGCCAAGGTGGGTGGTCCCGAGGTGGATCACTTGATTCCTCTTAGGGACCAGAGGTGCAATTCACCACCTCCTGAGTATGTCGCCTTTTATTTGCATGCGGTGGATAAGGGTGTTGGTTTCCCGATCCACCCATTTTTCTGCAATGTGCTTCGTTCTTGGGGTGTAGCCCCCTTCCAAATTTCTCCCGTGAGTTGGTGTCATTTGGTGGGTCTTTTCACACGTTCTTTGACTTAGGGTTAGGTCTTCCCAGCCTTAGGGAGTGGCACCACATCTACCGCCTAAACCGTTTTGAGAAGGGATACTATTATATCACTAGGTGGCCGCGGGTAAGTCGCCAGTAGTGTCGGGCTCTCCTAGAAATTCCAAAGATTGGCATAGCAAGTTCTTCTTCCTTGGGCTGAACCCAGTAGCCCCGAAGTTCCTTACTTTCGGTGGAAAAGCAAAGAGTAGGTGTTTCTTCCTACGTGATGGTTCTTTAATCTCTTTTTTGCTTTGTTTAATTTTGGTTGATCTTCGGTTCTGCAGGAATTTCGAGAATTGAACTTACGTTGGAGGAGACAGCCAGGTTGGACTTCGTCTACCTTGAGGGCGAGAGAAGTTGGGATGCAGTCTTTGCGGGGCACAGTGTCAGCGCAAATCTAATCAAATTAATATCTGGACGGGAGTGAGATTGTGCTTCTCGAGGACTACCGCTGCGATCTCATGGACCCAACAGCCATCGCCCAGATGTTGGTGTCAAAGAAGAGGGTGAGGGAAGAGTCCTCGCGAGCCCATGAGGACACTCCTTCCTCTAAGATGGTGGAAGGTGCTTCGGTCACGCCAGTCTCTCGCGTTCAGGAGGATGTCCAGGGTGCGGACGCAAGCAGTCAGGGTGCGAGCCATCCAGGTGCGGGCCGCTAGGGTACCCGCGGCCAAGGTGCGGGAGGCCATACCACCTCGCATCACTCCTCCAAAAGTCAGGATGATAGCTCTTCCCGACGGACGGGCTCCTCCGATCACTGGTCTGTAGAAGACTATCCTGGCCAGGGTAGGAGGCTATCACGGAGGTTGTGGCTTCGTAAAGGTGTGGGCTCCGGGCTAGGCAAGGTGGTGGGGGCGTTTGAGGCCCAAGGTGGTGGCACACCTTCCTTGCCGCCGTTAGGTTCAGCCCTGGCCTCTGAGGTGCGGGCTGCGGAGGTGGATGCCTTCTGTGGCCAGGTTCGGAGGTTGCTCCTGGAGACGGCGCCCCTTGCGGAGGGCGATGCTGATCTTGCACACCGGTCTTTTGACGTGGACCGGAGGTTCTTGTTGGTAGGTATTCTCCTGTTTTGAATTGCTTGTATCTCGACTTTTCCTTATCGTGTGCTTTTTCTTCAAGGTGAGCATGAACGCCATCACTTTGCACAAGGACCTGGTGCTGAAGGTCAGCCACCTAAGCTCCGAGCTGCAGAAGGCGAGGTCTGACTTGTCCCGGGAAAGAGTGTGCAGGTCCAACTTGGCTGACAGGGTGAAAACCCTTGAATCCGAGCTGAGCAAGGTAGACGTCAACCTGGCACGCTCCCGGGATGAGCTGACCAAGGTACTGGAGAAGCTTGCGCGCCTAAAAAAAGAAGGTGAGGCTGCCTTCTCGGAAGGCCAGTGAGGTGGACTCCTTGAGGAGCAGGTTGCAGGTGCAGCGGGAAAGCTACGAAAGGGAGGTCGCAGCCTTCGAGGAGAAGGCTGCGCGTATGCGAGCTGGTGAGGGCCTGAACTACGAGCAGGTCATTACTCACCCTGATTTCAGGGAGACCTTCGACGTAAGTACCTTCCTTACTTGCCTCTGTTCCTTTTGATTCTTGTTGTTTTTCTTTTACTAACTCATTCTTTTTCTTGTTTCAGCTAATGGTGGAGGAGGCTACTTGCATCGCCGAGTCTTAGGTAGCTGCCCTGAGAGCACCTCCGGCCTCCATCGTACCTGCCGCAGCTGTGCCGCTTGATCCCGCCAAGGTCCCCGACAATGCTATCATCCTCCTACCTCCCTCGGTGCCATCTTTAACGCACGTCGACCCCCCCTCAGGGTGGTCAAGTAGACGTGGTGTCTTCATCGGAAGTACCTGGGGGGGAACGATTTCATTCTGGGACTTGGTGATCAGCCCCAGCCTCCGCCTGCCGCGAGCCCCAAAAACAAAATGAGTTCACAATGTATCGTATGTGCATCTTTGTGGTTAAGATCCTAATATACTGGAAATACTAATTATCTGAATTGGGTTTCATGAAGAACATTTAGCGGAGCATTTTAAGTGCAGTAACTCAAACTTGAAACTAAAAGGATGAAAATATCTAGATTTCCCCTTATATTACCAATTCAAGAGTAGGATGGGGATAAGGATATTATGACCAAGATTTTTTATGAATATCAATGTGAAAGACAATACTGGTTCTGTGCAGTACAAATTAAAAAAATATTGAAGAAATATGAGAAATTCTCTAATATCCTGTTGTCTGATCCCTGCACAAATTTGTACGAGTACATAATTCCAGTGTGAAACAAGAATGTTTTTATTATAAAGCAATGTTTGATTTGGGCAGAAAATGCATTAATTGGTAACATGCATATATTGACTATGCACATAATGACATAAACATTATTAGCTTATGGTCAAAATTTTGACCATTTCCATATGTGGCTCATTTATTTGTGAGTTGCAGACAAGAAAAGGAGAATGTGTTACATAACTTGTAAAACTGTGGATGGATATGAGCATTGTGATTGAGTGTAAGATTTTCGGTCAAATCACACTTCAATCTAGTATTTAATCAAAATATTCTCCATGGTTAAATCATGAAGTCCTATTATAATGACAAATGTATGGTGTAGTTATAGCAACCTTGGGATCTATGAAATTTAATGGTTTCAGTTCAGATGACTGAGAAGGAATCTCTGTAAGGCCCTGGTGTCGTGATAATTAATTAAAACAGCAAAGCAAAATCAATTAAATTTCTGAATGGTAAAATCAAAACGCATTCCTTGAAAGAGTTGTGGCTTCAGGGATACTGCCATAATAATCAGCATTCTTGATAATTTCTTCCCACGACCTTTATAGAAAAACAAACAGCTCAAAGCATTCTTCACAGTTGTCAACTGAATAGCATCATGTTTTTCCAAATATGAACTGCAAGATCAATTCTCTCTCCACAAGTTTCAACATACCATACTACAATATTCTAAGTCAATAACTATAATCGAATAAAACCATGCTTGCTCTCACACTCCTCAGCTCAAAACCAGTTCAACTAACTCGTGATCCATGCTAACAAAAGAGTGAAGAACTTGATTCTACTTCCCAAGTCGAACAGGATGAAAATCAAAACAAAAACGCCTCACACTAACAAATATATATTCACACAATCAGGAATTACACCCACCACACATACAAGCATCAAAAGGAAGAAGAATGAGTCACTAACTGAGACAAGGGAGATCCAATTAATCCACTTACGACGGCTCGGCGGCGAGCATTGGATGATCGGAGGTTGCCTTGGTCAATTCACGAAGGTTTTCTGAATCCAATTCCAATAACAGAACTGAATAAGAAGAGTAAACTTTTTGAGCAAACTTAGAATCTTCTTCTTCTTCGCGATAGAAGCAAGGGCTGGTCTGATGTCTTTCAGCTGAAAAAACCCTTTCCCAAATAACAAAACCCCTAACCCGACCCATGCTGACCCAACCCATTTTGTGAGGCGCGGCATAGCCAGCTACGTGGCTGTAGAAGATGCAGGTAGTAGTGTTAAGGCCCATATCATTTTGTCTCTAGTCTAGGCCCATATTGATATATATTAATATAACCCTAATTGTAATTCTAGATTTAGTTTTTCCAGTATATTCACAATTTGTAACATGGTATCAAAGCCCAGGAACTAGGGTTAGTGCACATTTTTTTTCCTCCCACGTCAGCGCCTTGTCAGCCGCACTATCAGCGGCGACGTCAGCGCCTTGTCAGCCGCACTATCAGCGGCCACGTCAGCGCCGGCCGTGTCTCCGGCCGCCGTCGCGCCTATCTGCCCACCCTCCCTCATCGCGCCGTCGCGCCTGTCTGCCCACCCTCCCTCATCGCGTAGTCGCGCCTGTTTGTGCTGCTTTTTCTCTCGTGACGTTGTGTCGCCTGTCTGCTGCCCCCGTTGCACCTGCCTGCGCCGCTCCGGTCCGTCGTCGCGCCTGCCAGCACTGCTCCGGGTGTTCCTCTTGAGGATCCTTCTCGATATAGACATATTGTGGGTAGTCTTGTTTACCTCACTGTTACCAGACCTGACATTGCTCACGCAGTTCATATATTGAGTCAGTTTGTGAGTGCTCCTACTTCAGTTCATTTTGGTCATTTGCTTCGCGTACTAAGGTACTTAAGGGGAACATCATCTCAGGCCTTGTTCTATGCTAGCGATAGTCCGCTTAAGCTCCATGCTTACTCGAATTCTACTTGGGCGAGTGACCCGACAGATCGTCGTTCCGTCACTGGATATTGCATTCTTCTTGGTTCTTCTCCTCTTACATGGAAGTCCAAGAAACAAGCAGTTGTATCTCGGTCTAGTACAGAGGCAGAACTTCGTGCCCTTGCCACCACCACTTCAGAGATTGTATGGCTTCGATGGTTGCTAGCTGATTTTGGAATTTCTTGTGCTACACCTACACCTCTTCTTTGTGATTGGAGCCATACAAATTGCCAATAATCCTGTGAAGCATGAACTTACCAAACATATTGGCGTTGATGCTTCCTTTACTCGTTCTCACTGTCATCAGAAAACTATTGATCTGCAGTATGTGCCTTTTGAACTTCAACTTGCAGATTTCTTCACCAAAGCACAAACTCGAGAGCATCATCGGCTTCATTTACTCAAACTCAACGCTTTGGATCCACCTTGAGTTTGAAGGGGGGTGTTAAGGCCCATATCATCTTGTTTCTAGTCTAGGCCCATATTGATATATATAACCCTAATTGTAATTCTAGATTTAGTTTTTCCAGTATATTCACAATTTGTAATGGTACTGAATTTATTTTTTGTGGTGTTTTTGTTTAACACAAAGCTGATTTAAATTCATTTGTAGCTGCATCAAAATGGATGGTTTGGTTCTGCATTCTTCTTGACTATTTACATCAAAATAGTTAATTTATCATAGTTATTTGACAAGAATGATAAAGATATGTTTGAGCAAAGACAGCAATTGTGTAAGATTTTGAATGATTTCATTCATTCATTCTGCCACACCGGATTGATTCCTTGAGCAGCCAAGCGTTTCTCAACCCAGAAGACGATGTGTTTGGCCGTCGGTTTCTTCTCATCCACCAGAAATGGCTCCACCGTGCTCACTCCCGATCCATATGATGATATCGAGAATCCCTTTGCCCCTGTCATTCTCAACTCATCCTAATCACAAATCATTCTTCATTTTGATGATGATGATGATGAAGCTTTTTTTCTTTTTTTAAAACATACCGTTAATGCCTTCGGGGAAGAATGCCCAAAATGTGTAGGGATTGCCCTTCTTCAAGAAAGATCCTACCAGCTGATTAAAGAACCCAACAAAAAAAAAAAAAGGAGAAAAATTAGCTTTCTTTTATTGTATGTTCTGATTTTGGACAGCTGTGGAGATTCATTCCAACCGTGTTTTCGTCGAAGATGAGTTCAAGGTCGGATATGTCTTGTTGAGCTTCGAGAGTGGATCTGAGTGATGGGATCACATCCTCTTCCATCAACTGCGGCAGAGGCGGCGGCGCTGCCGTCTCCTGTTTCGCCTCCGCTTTGGCAGCAACTGTTTCAACTACATCACATAATTCTTGACGATATGCAGGATAGGATTTATTCGAAATTAGTTTACTAATGAGGTTTAGGAAGAGATTATACACCTGTGGATGTAGATGATTCTTGAACTGCGAGGCAAGTCATGCTTCGCCGGATTAATAATCTGCATAACTAATCATCATCATTTAAGAGAGAGAAGAGAGAGTTTTGTTGCACAGCATGCTACTACATATATGAAGGTTGTAATCAATAACCAATAATGACAATGTGGATGTTGCTGGTCTGGCTCTCTGGCTGAAATAAGAGCAAGATAGGCAGCCCGATCCTCCAGCCATTGCCGGAGTATAATAGAAGCTTCTGGAACCAGGCAGATGTGTGTCTTATCAATTTACCATTTTTTTTCCTGTTCAAGTGTGCAACGTAGAGGAAGAAGCGTATATTATCCACAGCAACCACTTATATCACCAATTTCCATACATATTCAAAAATAAAAAGATAAGTCAATTTTTTTATTTTATTTTTTTGGTAATTTTAAATGAAGGGCCACCACTGAAGTCTAAAAGCTCAAAATATTGATGCATGGGGCCATAGGGACGAATCCCAATTTAATATTATAACTTAATTTTTGAACTGTCTTAAACCAAAGTGAAACCCCCTGACATGACATAATATGAACTCTTTCGAGTAGGGAGGCATCATCATCATCATCATTCTAAAACTACAAATACAACTGTAAAAACGAGCCAAAATTAATATGTAACATAAAAATCCGAGGATTCTTTAACTATCATTTTACAGTTGTTAGGAGCCATCAGCTGGTTGAACTTCGGGTGCCGGTGGTGGTGACGGAGTAGTTGCTCGACGGACAAAGCCGGCCATCTGAACTCCTCCTGCTTCAGCTGAACCTCCTTGAGTGGAGCCCCCGCCCACCGCACCTTTCAGCCCTTTCTTCCTCTTCACCTTCTGCGCCCACCCCACCAGACCAACTTGTATGTGGTCATCGAATATCGACTTCTTGAAATGTGTTCCCATCTTCGTGTTCCACAAGAGCAGAGTTTCAGTCACTTGAGTTATGAGACGAAACACTAGAAAATGCTGGAAGATTTCAATTACCTGTGTTACCAGAGCATACAGCGGTAATGTGCTGTAACTGCAGACAACTTGAATGAATACACTGCACAAAAAAAAAAATGCCAGGAAAAACCAAAACCATCAGACTCCAACCTTCAAGAATAGATAGATAGAGACAGAGAGAAAGAGATGAGGATGTACCCGATGATGAGCCTAGGAATGATATATCGGACTTGCCCCATTATGCAGGAGTCGAAGCCATATTGAACCTGACCAACGGAGAATGTTATGTTTTCAGGCGATGGAAAAAGAGTTCTTGTAGTAGTGAAATGAGGAGGTTCGATCAATTCACCCATATCCAGAAGAAGAATGCGATCTCAAAAGCATTTTGGAAAAGAATGAAATGGATCAAGACAAGGACAATCTGTGGTCGACTGAACCAAAAATGATCATCAGACGGCCGCACAACCAGTTCGCCTTCAATAGCAATGTGTTTCTCCGCAACCTCGTGGGCCAGCTCCCCAATCACATGCTCCAGCTTGGTGCCAACCGCAAGCAGAAGCTGCATACCAGAATCTTTATATTGTCATATGAACTCGTAGAAATATGTAGAGCTCTGTATCATTTATTAATACAAGAGAGCTACAGCCAACACACAAAAATTGTAAGACAGCCTAAACAGGTGTGGATGCAAACTTTAACGAGATTTTGGAACCACCAGGTAGGTAGGCATTATGTGATCTTGAAATAGCAGAGGAAACACCTCAAGCAGTCATCAAGAATGAATGAGAACAGCAGTGTTACCCAAGAGACTAAACTGTTGACGTTACATTGAACTCAAGCATGCTAATTGATGTATATCATATATAATTGATGCTTCTTTGCAGAAACACAAAAGAGTTCTGGGGAAGAATGACAGCAGACAGACTAACAAAAAGAGCAAATATCAACTGTATTAGTTCGTGGGGATACTTACGAAAAAAGGAACAAACGCAATCCAGAAATAAGTATGCCAACCTGCAATACAGATAGTTAGTTGTATTTTGTAAGCTGAAAATCAAACATCCAAGTCACAGTCGTAATAACTAATCAAAATTGACATGCCATTGGCAGTTATAATGCATCCAGGGATATGAGCCAAACGTCAATAATCAACTTTCTCATTTTTAGAGTAAATTACATATTATATCTTTTTTAATTCTGGGGTACCGTCTTGGCCCTAGTGTAGATCCGCACAAGAATATCGGTTTGTAGTTACCAAATGCCGGTGAGACCATATGCATAATTTACTTGAAAAGCATTGATGAGTTTAATTCTCTACTTCAAGTTGAATGTATAAAGGAATGGAAAGTGAAATCAATCAAGATCCAGTGTGTAAGAGAGAGATAGCTAATGTTTTTGAATTAGTTTCTAAGAAGGATCTAATCCAATAGATTCCCTCACATAGGAGAAAGACCCGAAGAAGTCAGCTTCTAATCTGGATTATCGTTGAAAATAGTATAGACCAATAAATGGGTATCTTTTGCAGTTACATAGCAAGAAGAGGTAATTAGAGTGCATACCGTTAACGTTCAACAGCATGAAGATGACGACAAAAACCCACAAATACCAACTGCAAAAATTAAAAGATCATATGAATCCATTATGTACCAACTAAAAAAGCCAAAGAGCTGACTCTAAAACCAGTATAAACCTCAAGAGATAGAATACTTTTTGACATTATTGAATCCATGCTAAATAAAGAATTACCTTATTCCAACAACAATCTTGAAGTCATCTTCTAAAGCACGAATCATGTACTTGTGGAAGTTAAATTTTGGATTCCCTCGGCAATGAGTCTGTTAGAAAGGATGAATTTCATATTAGCAACATGCCATCGCAAAGTGAAAATATAGAAACACGAAGCAGAATAAAATAAAAGAGGATGTAGGTCCATGTACCGTTATAAAACCTAGTCGAAGAGCTGCATAATCTGACTTGGTCACAGAGCCATAAAATTGCTTGAAGAAGGCATGCTGAGATGCATCAAAAGGAGAAGTAAATACTTAGTAGTAATTGCAACTTTTGTTATAAAAAGAAAAGGCAGGAACGGTTGTCAATTTTCTGTCCTTTTTCAACAAGCATCGCGTATGCGTGGAAATATGATATATGAGGTCCAATATATGCATAAACAGAATTCATCAATATTTATGCTGGTTGTAATGTTTATCGGGATAAACTTTTTCTGTTCTCTTTTGATTTTGCCCATTCTTACTTTTTCCCTCTCAAATGCATGGCATCATAAATTCATAATGTGAAAAGTTTTGGATTTCTAAAGGATAAACTTTAACTTACCAACCATCCCAATATGACAGAATTTTTACCCATGCCCAAAAATCGCTTCTTGATGAAATCATGTTCATGAACATGTGTGACCTTGTTTTTCAGAGCTGCAAAATGCAATTCACGGTTCAGAGACTAGAATACACAAGCTACAGTCATTCCTTAAACCTAAAAGGCAGAATATTCTCATGATTCATAAGTATTGTTCATGAGATCTAATTATTCATCTTCCAACATTGGATGTTCAAAACAACTTCATGTTAAATAAAAATGTCAGTTATGTAGTTGGGTAACATAATACATGAATAATTTTCACGAACTCAACAATTTCATGATCATAGTTTCTGGAAAAACAAGCTAGATGCTGGAAAGCAGTGAATCTATACCATTATCCAAATCATAATTATCTTGTGATATAGAGTTTTCCCAGTGCTTCCATTGCCGTATCTACACATAAGTTTCAATATTAATCAAAACCATAAGTTTCAATATTGGATAAACTGAACAAACAAAGGTGGGTTAGGGGGTAAAACAAGTGCAATGCTCACCTTCGCCCCTCCAAATATAACTGTAAGAACAGAAAATGTCACGTGGACAATTGCTAGAACAAAGATGAAGATGTGTAGATGATGCAATGCTTCCAGAGACAACATTGGAACTTTATTCTGCAGGAAAAAAACAGAGTAGCACAATCAGTTTTAGATTTCCCATAACTGGCAGCATAGAATATGTAAAACATCCAAACAAATGTGTGGCTGCACAAATTGCATCAAGACAATTATTAACATGAAAAAAAAAAAAAAAAACACTGAGGGGTCAGTGCATATCATGCTATAAGCAGGTTCAGATGGCCTCTAATTGAGTTGACTAGGGCAATGCACTTTAAGCATGGCCACCATCAAGATTTAAAGTCCTCTAAAATTCGAAATACTTGGTTTGAGAATTTTGGAAAGTTAGGCGGTTTGGAATTGCGAAAAATGTGTAACAGTGTAAATCAGCTTGTTTTAAAATTAGGGGAGAAAACTTTGATTGTAAGTATCAAGCATACATACAGCGCAAGATGTAAATTTTCGACAATTGATTTCAAGTTACATCAACAGACAAACTCATATAGCAGTTCTTCATTTAAGTTCACTATTCAACATTCTAATTTTTCTCTCATACAATTGTGTTAATGCATGCAGTAAAAGCATAATAACTTTCTCAGACGTCAAAGACTGTTTAAGATTCCAAATACAACATCAACAGTGTTATAAAAAAAAGGTCTATAAATTTCATATAATCAAGCTCTAAGCTGAAAAGGACTCAATTATGCCCAAAAATAACCACACATCCATAAGCGAACAGCAGCTATGACTGCAAGCATTCTCTCAAGAGCAATAAATACTCCACTAGCGTGTACAGATAAAGCACCTTAAAATAAATTAACATTTAACTTCAAATGAATGAAAAAGGAAACAAAAGATTATCAGAATTACCTTTGCAGCACAGTAACCACCTTCAGCAGCTTCTTCAGCTAGCAAGCGCCTGTGAGTCACGTTTGCTTCTGGAGCACCATGACCAATGGTGGATCCTTCACCACCAGAGGAAGGTCTTGCCGACAACGCACATGGCAGAAAATCATCCATAACACCGGGACTCACACAAATCTTTACTATACGGCCTTGAAATACAGTCATCATAAGAGATATGAACCCCAACAGCATCAACTCTGTCCCAAATTGTCCATCAGGTCATAAAAATAAATCAGAGTTCAACAAAATAACATGTAGATTCTACCGTCTCCACAAGGGTAAAAAAAAAAAAGATAGATCATAAATAGAAATGGGAGCATAAATAGATGATTAAGGGCTACCTTCTTTAACTTTCTGTAACGCTTCATATAGGGGTTTCTGTTGCTTCTTCTTCAAATACTGCACAATTTCCGCAAATGATGGTAGTTTTAGCAGCAGCACAGATTTCGAAAAGGGGATATAAATTAAATCTTTCAACAAACGGGAAAACACACATGCTGCACAAAATTCCCGCAGACATTGACACCACTTTCAAGAGCAGCCCATAATTACAGAAACAAACACACTAAAATAAATTACACACTTTCTATTTTCTTCTCTCGACAACTAAAAATTAAAAAACAAAAACAGATTCCCATGTCCAGAGTTACGTTCTGCATTCTGGCAGCTCAAGAAACATGCCCATGAAAAAAAAAATGAGACCTTTCCAGTGTAGTGAATAATTCGTTCGACGGCGAGAGAGATGCCGACGATGACGGAACAAACGGCGGCGACCACCCACGTGGGAGTGAACTCCAAGGTAGTGCCTTCACCTTCCCCGCCTCCGGCCATTTCCCTTCAATCTTTTCCAAGAAAAAACAAAACACCCACTTCTGATGACGCCGGATAAAAGGCGAAAAGAGCGTAAAGAGGTCCGTGCGTTATTCTGCTAAATAAACTGCAGCAATGGCGACACGACGCGACGCGCTCAAGACAAAGTGCGACAGCGACAGGTGTGGAAATTAGAGTTTAATAAATCTGAAGTAAATGCTGGCGAGATTTACAGCGTAAATTAGCGGAGTTTTGAATTTAAATTAAATAAATTGGAAAAAAATTTCCTCTGATTATGACGGTTTGTCTACAAATAATGAACTCATTTATTTATTTATTTGGGCATTTTTAGAAAATGTATGCTTTATATCTTATAATTTTTTGGTAAATTATATTTCAAGTTTGAATGCATCTTGATTTTTGAAATTATAAAATAACGGGTCGGATTATAGATTATTCATATTTGATTTTAGAATATAGAATTAAACGAATTTTTGAAAAGCACTTGCCTTTTTATCGAAAGAATCTATATGTAGCTCACCTTAAATAACTTCCAAAAGGGCCAAAAAAGAAATGAAAGAAAAAAAAAGAGAATTTGATTCTCCCAATAAATCAATTAAATTTATCACTCGAAAAATGATTATCCGCACCATACAGAGATTAAATTACATTTTATACCATTTCACACAGTCTTTTGTTTTTGAAAAATAAAAATAAAAATAGATCGATTACTCTTTAGATAAAGGCTGATTTATAATTTCATACCAAACAGAGCCTAAAAGGCGAAGACGTTGTGGTTCATAGTGAATTACTATTATTTATTTCACATGCTTTTCACACGTGTGGGACCGCGCTACGATTTGGACAAATGCCCCGCTGTCTATGCTAAAATAAATCTCTCTTAGTTTAATCAAAATTTGTAACCAAATTTCAAAAATCAAAGTCATATTAAATTATTTCATTATTGTGAGTGGTCAATCGTCACGCAATATTGGTCCAACCCATTAATTGGTTTTCTTTTTTGTAGATTCCTTTTCCCTTTTCTTTTAATGAGACTAGTTTTCAGAACAGATTTATTTCCAGTTGAATCAACGTTCACAAAAATTAATTAGTTTCCTTTTTATTTCCTCTTTTACCTGTGTTTTAATCTTTAAGCCACATACGGCCCCACCCAGTTGTCACCGACTCACCAACTCGGACATAATGCATTGATTTAGATGGTTTTGAGATGATTAAATTCACAGCATCTTTTAGTCACAGGTAACTCATATTCAATATTCATAATAACTATAATCTTATCTCTTAGATGTAAAATTTTTGATGCAATGACTTTTGTGGAAGATAAATTCAATTGGTATTCTTTCTTCATTTGGGGTGCAGAGAAATACAGTATTTTGAAAATAGACTCCTAGTTCCCAAAACAAGTGGATGCCTTGGGTCAATGAAGTAATTAAAAGGTGTATAATTGAAATATTCTAAGTTGAAATAAATACTATTATTACTTCGCGTTGAATTTCTACTTGGTCATTTACATTATGATGAACGAGTTTTCGACGTCAATACATACACTATTCACGGGTAATAACCAGAGCTTCCATCGTTTTAAGGAGTAATGTAAATGGGATATTGATGTATCAGTATAGGAATCACAATGGATCGGTTTGAGATGATGAACAGCCGCCAGAAATGGCTTTGGTGGTGGAATGCTATTTCATTCTGATTATTAATGATAACTCATATTTTCCCTCAACAAAGAAAACGAGATCTTTAATTAAAGAATCAAATAATAATACAGGATGAGTTTTCATACAGGATAATATATTACTCCCTCCGTCCCGCTAGAATAGGCCCACTTACCGAATTTGGCGTCCCAATTAAATTGGCCTCTTTCCAAAAATGACAATTTTTTCACACACAACAATAAAATATTCATTCCACTAACTCATTCTACACTCACAACTCTTAATTTCCGTGCCGAAAAGAAAGGGGCCTATTAAAATGGGACGGAGGGAGTATATATTTCCATTCCATGTACAAATCCTACCAATTCAAAAGTGGTAAGCACGTAGAATGAATAAAATCTTAGCATATCCAAACAGAACCTGAACCGAGCAAAAATTACACATAGATCTCAACTCAACAATAATACAAGAATAATTTTTAATATTATGAGTACTCAACACCTCAAGTATAATGCAAATAAATAGGGAGAGATCAAAAAACAAAACAAAAAGCGCAAAAGATAAATGATATAAGAACAGTCGAAGGTGGTTTTAAAGGCTCCACAGCAGCACAAGATACTGAAAATCAATGCTACTCTATATATCAAGCAATTCATTTACCTTTTGCTTGTAACTTCATCGTTCACATTAATATACATCGGGCGTACATGTACAAGCCATTCAAGCATACCATCAGCAGCGCAGAGGTCTCGTTTCTCACAACCAAAAAATTGCACAAAAGCTTGGGGGCATCAATCCATCAGGGAGGGTATCATGTTCGTGAAATCGCAAGGTTGAGAGATGGAAAACTAAATACAAGAATTTGTGGCAGCACTTAAAAGAGCTCCTCAGAGTTGAACTTATTCCAGGCTTCCTATTAAGAAAAAATCAACTCAAAATCAATGGAGAGATCCCAGACATAAAATAGCTTATTTATTATGTTGATGAGATCAAAAGTTTCTTGCATAAAATAAATGAACGTCTAAAAATGTTAGGAAACAGAAATTCAAACGAGGATGCACACATATGTCTTTAGTTATGAGTTTTAAGTGGAGAGAACCTCTTTGTAAGATGATGAACATTACCTTTAGCAGATCAAAAACCTTTTCAGCAATGTATTTCTGTTGAAGATTGGCACCCTTTTGCTGCACCTTGTCCGGATGAATGCAAAGTGTGGCTTTCCTATACACTTTTTTAACAGAGGCGCCAGTGATCAAATCTGTCAAAGAAACCGGCTGCCAGCCACATTCAGGCCAAAGCACCTATTATCCAGGGTACACGAGTTAACAAGTTTTTTAACACGAATTTCACTTGAATCTAAATAAAACACGCCCAAAAATAGCAGCATAGCCAGATTACGAGAGTGCCACTATAAAATATTACACAGATTGTATGTAAGACAGGAATATATTCAAACCTACATATTGCAATGTCGATAGCAACGCACGCAAATTTCCCTCCTTGCCAGCTGCCCAGCGCTTGATTTCAAAATCTAATGTCTCAGCATGCCTCTGTAATCAAACAAGGTTCAAGTTAAATTGATGGAATAACTTTTCACATGCAACTCATGTATAAAATAAAATGCAGCAGTTTTGAGCTTGTGATCAGATTTTAGGAAAAGCTTATTATTAGTGAAAATGGCTCAATTTACCTCAACTTTATACACAGTTTCTGCTACAAATTCCAAGAATAATGTGTCTTCTCAGAAAAACGTTAAACTTTTCAAGGAAAAGACATTATCCATTAAATATTTACTTTAATGCAAGAACAGTACAGAAAAAAGCCGATACCTTATCGACTACTTTCTAGGGAAAAAAGTAAAATATTTCTTGACTAAATTCCATACTTCATCAACAAGTAGAAATGTATTACTGCTGAAAAAATAAGTATATTTTAAAGGAACAAATAACACTTCTAAGGAAATTAGTGGTACTTTTCCAGGAAAAAATAGAACATTCAAAACTTCGCCTCACATAACTTGACAGTCAGATTTTTTTTTTTTTTAGCATAAAACATGAACTTTGACATTAAAGATATGAATTTATGGATCACTGGAACCAGTCACAACGTTGAAACGACCATGAAAATAATTAGCATAGTTTTTCTCTTGGTTGAATAATGTCACAGTTGGATTCCAATTTTTCGAAAATTAATTTTAGTCAACAGACACAAACATGCAAAAAACCTCAGTAACATACATACATACACACACACATATATATATATATATATATATATATATATATATATAGGATAGTGATTATGTGATAAAAGATTTTTGCTGCTAAATGAGAATAAATCTGGACCATTAAAAGATCAAAATCAACGCATGTAATCAATTTAAATACGTCCCAATTTCGGTGCATTATTTGTGTTACCATCTAGTAAGGGCAAAAATGTGAAAAATATATATTCAAGAATTTCATTTCGTGCAGTTCATAAAACATAATATACATACGTTCGATGTAAAAAATGCAATATTTTGGGCATAAAACTGCAGCATATAATCAATGCAAAAAATGCATTCAATATGAATACAAAAATGCATATGCTTTAGAATAAAATGCATCTTATTCAAGTTAAGAATGCATTATTTGATACAAAAAAAATGCAAATATTTGGGAACATTTTTTATGCGTAATTGATGCATTTTTTATCCTAAACGTAAATATAATGAAGAACATATATCAGCTGAATATAAAACAATATTTTCGTGCGAATCTTCTAAATTTAACATATTCAATATGGATATCATATGAATCGTCGTAAAAATACGTTTAATTTGATATATGATACGTAAAAAACAGATTTGAATCGAGAAAGATATAATCGTTAGATTATAATAGGAGGTAAGAAAAAATTAGGAGATAGAATGTTTAGATCTAAAGATAGAGAAGACGTTTATTCAAACTTAAAGGATAAATTACTAAGATACTCTAATTACCTTATTTATCTAATAAATTCTGAATTATCACAACCATTGGATCAACAAAATAAAGGATCCAGATTCTTTCTTATTTAACATGGGAATTACTTTTAGTATATGATCACTACTCTATATATATATATATATATATATATATGAGAATAAGCCTTGTGGTAAGAAATGAGAATAGATCATTTTTCCTTCATTTACCTACATTGAAGTCATTTTATCATCTTACGTGCATTTTTCCGTTAAACTACTTCATTATATCTTGTCTAATATGCATTATAAACTCAAAACGAACACGAAATTTTATACTTTAATGCAGAGATAAGATGAAACAAATTCACATTAAAATAAAGTCATTTTTATCATCTTACGTGCATTTTATCGATTAAACTACTTCATTATATATGATATTTTATTTTATAATATTAAGATATAATAAACAAAATTATATATCTTATCATTTTTTAGCAATTATTCTTAAAAATATATAGTTTTTATTCATCATTATTGTATATATATATATATATATATATATATTATACGTCATAAATTTAATAAAAATACAAAGAAGTATATCAAACATAGTATATGAGATTTGACTTAAATATTATCATATAAAATATTATATTTGTATTATTTAAAACATCAATAAATATAATAAATTAGTGAGTTGTAGTATTTTTAAAGAAAATGTGGTTCATTGATATTTTTTATATTTTCACTTATAGCTATGTTAAAATAGAAAAATAATAAATAAAATAAAATAAAAAAAATAATGTAATATCTTTGGCGGGAACAATTATTTTTTGCTATTCTCCTTTAATAAATATAGAGATAAAGATTACAAAATTGTCCTTAACTAATTACCTAACAACGCATGATGCAGAAGCAAAAATGAACACGGAAAAAATTAAACCTTGATCGTTGATTTAGATAAATGAATGGCCATGATTTATTCTCATTTCTCACATTAAGAAAGTGGTCATTGGTTTGAGATTCTCCATTGACATTTATGTGTGAGATTAAATCAATGTAAAAAAACAAAAGGCAAGTTGTGTCCCAAGCTCAAGGCAAGTGCTTTAAGCGTCTTACATGTGGTCGATAGGTCATGGGTTCGAGCTTCAATGGAACATTTAGATGGGAAGTGATTTAAATTAATGCATTTCAAAAAACACTCAGGGCACAAGTAGTTTAAGCACCTTGCTTGCGTCCAATAGGTCATGGGTTCAAAGTTCCATGGGAACATCTGGGTGGGGTGAGATTTAAATTAATGCATTCGATTTTTATTTTTATTAAAGCAAGTTGTCCCCAACCTCTGAGCGCATGGTTACAGCGTTTCGCCTATTTGCCCCTTTACAACTATGACTAGACAAAAGGCATGAGCTAGCAAACAATTGTTGGTCAACTGGAGAATAACCTTTTTAGAGTTTGCACAAGGTAAATGAATTTCAAATAACCTAAACAGAGACATGAGAAGAAATCTAAGTTTTTGCAGGAAACTCACATGTCTTTCTTCTTGCTCCCTCTGAGCTTGGAGGTCCCTCTGATTCTTTTCAGCCAATGCTTTGGCCTAGGATAACAAGGCCCAAAACTTAAAGATTGAATAAAGTATGACAGATAGAAGGTGAAGAAAATCCTAAAATAGTATAAAAGGTCAGGAAACATGGAAAAGACACGGTGCACACCGCTCGCTCTTGAGTGCGCTGATGCCGCTCCATTCTGGATCTTCTTCTCTCATCAGTTTCTCCTTCAACATCCTGGAATTCTCCAGATGCCGGAGCAGCTTTAGAAGCAAGATTATTCCCAATGCATAAAAAATCAGTGAGACAGATGCTAAATAGAATTCTATTGTCAAGGATGAAATGTAAGGTGATGTACCTCCAAAAATGGAAGATAGGTCATCTACAAAGTTGGTTGTGGAAGAAGCCTTCTTCATGTTAGATGAGGCTCCAGTCGATGGTGATGTCCTCTTTGCAGCTTCAGATTCACCCTTGTTCTGATATTGTTGATCAAAGAAAGGATCCTAAACATAAACAAAGAGTAGAATAAGAAATTAAGTGAATAACCAAATTAATAAATATCAGCTATTAAGATATGCAATGAGTTTTTCATATAATTTATCAATTACAGTTGAGCTTGTTCTTGGTCTTGGCGCACTGCTTGCTCGCCCCATGCTGAAAAATGATTCCAAATCATTGTCATTCTTCTGCTGATTCAACTTCGCAGCCGCAGCTGCAGCCGCCCTTTCTCGTGCTTCTGCAGCAGCTCTCTCTCGAGCCTCTGCTGCAGCCCTTTCAACAGCAGCTCTTTCAGCTCGACGCCTTGCTTCTGCTTCTGACCTTACTGCTGTAGCCTTTTCCCGTGCTTCTTTCTCCCTTGCTTCTGCAGCAGCCCTCTCCCTAGCTTCTGCAGCAGCCTTATCTGCCCTTTCTTTAGCTTCTGCTGCAGCTCTTTCACGGGCTTCAGCTTGTGCTCTCTGAACTGCTGCTCTTTCAGCACGTGCTCTGGCTTCTGCATTTGCCTTGTCAACTGCAGCCCTTTCAGACTTCAATCGAGCTTCAGCAGCTGCTCTTTCACGTGCCTCGGCTGCTGCTCTTTCACGAGCTTCCCTTGTAGCCCTTTCTACAGCCTGTCGAGCTTTCTCCCTCTCAATCTCTCTTAATCTCTCCCTATCAAGTCTCCTCTGCTCCCTTTCTTCCTCTTCCTTTTGTTTCCTTTCACGTTCAAATCTCTCATGACTTTCCCTTAACTCCTCCTGCCCATCTTGTTCATCAGTCTCTAGAAGCCCAGGTTCTTTATTTCTAGCAGCCTTTGCATATTCTCTTTCACGGACTTCCTTAGCCTGTCTGAATTTAGCCTCTGCTTTATCCATAGCATCCTTCATAGCAGCAGCAGATGCAGCAGCTGCCGAGAAATCATTGGTTTCCGTACTATAATGAAGATTGGCACTTTCATCAAAACTGTTTGGTGACCTACCCATGGCAAAGTCCTCAAGCTCATCAAACTGTGAAACATGAGGGCCCTTGGCAGGAGGCCTGCTCTGAGAATGTTGATTATAATTTGAAGATGATGAAAATTCATCGCCCTTCTTTCTTGAACTTGAAGAAAAGGACCCTGTTTCTGACTTTGAAGCTTGCCGAGGTATGGGTGGAGGGGGTCTTGATGGTGGAGGAGCAGAAGTCGGTTGTGTATAAAGAGGAACCTCTGATACAGTCAGCCATATATCATCAGATGTTGAAGACATATCGACTTGTGAGCCTGTCTCATAAAATTGAGGAGGGGAAGTCGTTTGACCAAAAGATTTCTGAAAACCTGTAGAAACATTTGGAACGTCAAACAAGGGAGGTTCCTGATCTACAGGTACTCTTTTCACGTTATTGCTCTCCGAATATCCAAAATAAGAATTCCTTATTGGTTCTCTGGCAGTGGCAGATTCGGGTGTTGCAGATCGAGAAGGACTCGCATCCTTCTCTCTTTTATCCCTTCCAGGAGAAAGTGATTTTGCAGAATTCACATTAGTGCTGAGGGGATCTAAGTCATCAAAAGCTCCTCCATTATCAGATGAAAATTCAGCTCTTGCACTCCTGGATTTACTAAATTTGCCAATTTCATCCAGAGGATCTTTAGATACTGCAGACGATGAGTGTGGTGCTGAATTTGATTCCAGAACTACAAAAGGATCATCCAGGATGGTCTTTGAAGTTGCAGTTGGCATAGAACCCCACTTTGACTCAGGTACGGGCCTGTTCCAACAAGGGTAACAAAGATGATTCATTTAAACTCAGTTGGAAATAAATTAACACAAACAACAATAGTTGTAAATAGTATTATCTGCAGAAAATTGAAAATTCAAATTACGATAAGAGTAAAAACATAGACAAATCCAGCAAGTAGAGACAAACAGAAGCACTTGTCCAAGAGAAAATTGTATGACTGTATTTCTGTTGATTGTTCCTAGTTGGTCGCTAAATATCAGACAGTTAAGGAAAACCCACAGAGTTACCAGTTTTTGGTCAATTTTTTTTGGCTAACTGTGGTAGGTAAACTAACAGTTGCTTGATGAAACATTAAACATAATGCTGTGGATTCAGTCATAAGACGATAAGGCAAGTCTATGGAAGATTGAAACCGTATCTGGGAGGTAGACAGGTAGTAAGTGGAGAGCCCATAAAAAATTATTTTGCTGAATCAGGTTCTTCATTCAGGCCCTTCAAGAAACCAGATTCATTTTTGACATCCCAATTCCATTTCATTGCAACCCATAAGTTACAGCAGTTCTGAGGCAAGTTGTAGCTAACCAAATGAAGGAGATAAATTTGTCAATATTCTTAGCTCAGTTTCCACTAGTGTATACGAAGCATCTCTAAGGTTTCATGAGCTAGCCAAATGCATCTAACAAGTAAAACAGAGATCAATCTCTAAGATTCCCGATATATATCTCGCTAATAATTATGCTTCTGCATATTTACTACTTGTTGCTTGAAAAAGCAAGATAACAGTAGGCATAAAAATTCAATGTCATTTACAAGTAACAAGTATATTGAAAATTCAGCCGAAAGACACTGATCATCCTATGTGTGCATAACGATATTAAAAATCTTGAATTATAGAGCATGAAATTATATCAAGAATATATTAAGTAGTTCACAAAGAGTTTTGAAGCCCATAGAATATATCAAGATATATTAGGCAAATCCACAAAGGATTATTTTGAGGGCTGTTTCCTATTCTGATTAGAATCAAGGTGTAATGGGCAATAAATTAATTAGAGTTATATTTCTTCCTCAAATTAGAATTTGTTCTTCCCTATAAATAAGCCACTTTTGTAATCTGCTCCTTAGAGCTAAGACGTGTGTATGCATGGACTTGAACCACAATAAAACATCTAGTAAATATCCTAGTCCAATAGCATCCCCTAATGTGGCCATAATTGTTGAATTGGGTCACCAAATCGCATGTATTCTTCATGTATTGTTTGTGTGTGTTCTTCACCAAATCTCGTGGGTGTTTTCATAATTGAAATTTGCATCAATATCATGTCTTATCCGCATTAAAGTTGTAATAAATATAATAATAATTTAGGATCCCTTGAACTCTTTACAGATAAGCAAGAGCTTTAGAGAAACTTTACATTTAGACCATCATATAAAGCAATAAACTAGCAAAATAAGGAAGCATTTCATAACCAATTGCCAATATCAAACAACATCACCCAAGGAACGGAATAAGCAAGCCACCAAGTAATGTGAATGTGTCAGAGAATGATTATTCTCATTTTAGATGGCATAATAAACATGTAAGATTGGATAATGCAGAATAGTGTTTTACTTGCAAACCGCACGATATTTAACCGTACACGAGCAACGAAATACTGTAAAGCAAAATCATAGTAAAAAAAAAAACACTCAAATATACGAAAATAACCTGTCTCTACCGGCGGAACTGCTACTCCCGAAACCAGCTAACAAATCATCAAACCCCTTCGAAGTCGAACTGCTTTTAGCACTACCACCAGTTTTGCTCTCTCCATTGCTTTCCTTCTTCCCCAAATGTCCCAACAGATCATCAAAATCACTGTTCTTATTCCCACTCTTACCCGTTGGAGGCGAGGCAATTGACGCGAATACATCATCATCAAACCTCACAGTAGGGGCAGGGGATTTGTTCTTCAACCCCGGCAACCCATCAAATATATCCTCATCGTATACCGGCTTATCATACACCGGAAACGATGATGAAGTATTGCCTGAATTAGTGTTCTTCGGTTCGGCGGCAGCCGACGACTTGAAAATGGAATCATAATCGAAATCGCCCAACGATGAGCGGTTGTTACTATTGCTGAAATTCGAGCTGGGTGTGTACTTTGGCTGCCCACCGAATACGTCGCTGAACAACGGATCCTCAATCGATCGGCGATCCGTCGCGGTAGACCTCATCGGGTTGGATTTTCCACGAGCCCCGAGGCCGAAATCGCGAGCGAGCACATCCAGATCGTCCATTTGGAGAAGTCAATCAACGGCGCGATTCGCAGCGGCGGATCTAATCAGGAAATTGGCCCAGCCAACAACAAACTTTTGGCTGGATCCGAATAAAATCAAACCGAATTAGACGTGCAAAATGCTCCAACTAGATAAACACTTGCTTGATTAGGAGCGGATGGCCGTTCAAGTGATGATTGCGATCGCAATTAAGCCTTCGACACGCAAACTATCCCGACCAATACGCACATAAACGGTGTATGTATAGGCGAAATGTGGCGAAAGTGGTAATCTACTGTTGTTACCTGGGAAAATTGGAAATGGAAAGAGAGCTACTCAATTAGATTAGGGTTTCAACTTCTCTCTCTAGAATGATATGATGTCTCTATATCCCTGTTCTTCGTTGTCTTCGACCCTCTCTCTCTCCATTGCCAATTTTAATTGAGTTTTCTTGTTTTTGATTTGTCATTGTTTCAATTTTTTTGCAAATATAGGCTTCCTTTTCTTCAAATTATACTTCCCCACACCATCCTTTTTCCCAAATATATGTAACAATAAAGGTGTATATATAATTTAATTAAACTTAACTTATTATTGAGTTTAGTTTCAAAACTCAATAACTTAATAGAATTTGAATAAACTTTTTAAAATCAAATTAAGACACAAATGGTTATTATTTTTTAAACAAAATATTATCTACTAATAAAAAAATATTAAATTTATACTCAAATTCGATTATTTCTAATAACAAAAAACAAGCAGAGATTTACCAAACTTTTAATCTTAAATAATAAATATATTACTTTTATAAGTTTAATTGTTAATCATTTTATATTTTATACTAATTTTAATTAAGTAACTCATTAGCTATAAAATTAAAATTTTTGTTAGTTTAATAAAGAAACTACACCAAATCGAACAACTTTTACTGAAATGAAATTTGAAATAGTTTACTAAATTGTTTTATTTTGAGTCCTATACACTAAGTCAATAATTATGTAATTAAAATTATAGATTTGTGTTCTTTTAATTAGAGTCAAACTAGCCTGTAAATTATTTATAATTAATTTAAGAAGAAGTGGAAAATTGGAATAAACGAATTTGAGCTTTAGAATTAGTTTTACAGCGTGCAATAATTTCCTTAGTCTTTTAAGCTTTATTTAGTAGCTAGTTCATTATTGAGGAAAATTCAATTAATTATCGTTGTAGTGGCTACGTGAACGAATATGTGATATTATTAATCGTGGGCATGTTCAGCATCTCTTGTTTACCAATGGATTGGATGATTAGTGGGTCTAAATAGATTGTTAATCGTAATAATTTCTATGTTTGTATCTTTAGGAATAACATAGAGATCTCAACGAGGAAAATTAAAGGTTTATGATCTCTAAATTGTGATATATTTAGTAAGGGGTAATTCTAAACACAGTCGTGTTTTTTCTCCCAACAGCCCCTTTTAAATAATGAAATATCATATTCCATTTTTACCCTTGCAGCTTTAATTTAATGAAAATTTAGATTTGTAAATATAAGAACTACAATAAAGCCTCCAATAAATAAAAAACTCATATATGGATATAATTTCTACCAAAATTAAAACTTAATTTTAGAGGATCGGTATTTTTGCCAGCATGTTTCATTCTCTTGGGTCCAATTTTTGCTGCAATTCCTTGTGAGAGCAGCTATCACCCTCCTTGCGCAAATGCAGAATCGTAAAAATGGGGGGGTATTTCACTGCTGCGCACACAGTAGTAAAATGTCGTGGTGCTCCCGTCCCATGAGTCAAAGAGGCAATGGAGTAGGGCGCTGCTGGTAGGGGGCTATCATTGTTCATTCTCTCTCTCACGTGAATATACAGCAAAGAAGGGTGAGAAGGGAGGGAGCTCAGTGCCGCTGAAAAAACCGAGAAGGAAGGGGGCTCTGGCCGCTGAAAAAATGAGAAGGGGGGGGGGGGTTTGCCAGCGGTTGTAAACAAAGGTTTTCATAATTTTGCAAGAGAGGATATTATAAATTTTAAGGGATGTATTTGACACGGCTTTATCCAAGGAATTATATATTTGTATATCAATTTTTTTAAAATTAAAATTATAAGTGCAAAATTGGAACATTTTATTTTATTTTTTTTTAAGGGGTTGTAGGGAGAAAATTTGTGGTTGTGTTTAGAATCACCCTTTAGTAAGATCTCATTATGTTTTTTTAAGTATTTTTATACTTGAGATAAAAAATTATAAAATAGGATTCTCAGTCATTTGTAAAACACGCATCGATTCCTCTCCTCTCATTTCCTCTGATCTTCTATTTTCTTAAGCTCCATTATTCTTTGAGTTTTTTTTTCTCAAGCTCGTAGAACAAGCTTCTCTCTTCTTCTTATTATTTCCTTAAGCTAAATTCTTCGATCATGTTCTCGCTTTGATCAAGTTCGAGCATATTTTCAGTTTGCGAAAATACACAAGTTTGTCCGTATCCTATGAACCAATTACTCGTGCGAGGCGAATTTAGTTTTAGGAAACTATTATCTCCATAAGTCTTGAATTTTCTAATCTTTTTGCTATTATATTCATATAAATATAGTAATTTTCCAAGTTTATTTGTTGTATTAGTTGTTATGTTTTGTCATATACGCAATATGAAAAAATATTCAAAAGCTCAACCCTACCTCTATATAAAACTCGCTCATAATTAGAAGTTCAGCAATTTTTAAGTTTTTAGCTTTCAATTTTCTTGTGCTGAATCAAAACCTTTATTTTTCTTGTATTCTTCATTTTAATGCAATCTTTGCTTTTCGTTTTAATGTCTATTTTCAATATGCTAGGCTAGAATCTTTATCAGATTCTAGGGTTTCTCCATCTGTGATACATGTATTGATTCGAATTCTTCAAACCCTTTAATTGGTTTAAATTCTTTGGTTTTATTTCAAATCTATTTTCAATTGAAGGATCGAGAGATGAAAAATTGGAATAGGTTTTAGTTATTAACTTATGGACCAAGAGGTGAAGATTAGTAATAGGAAGTAAGAGTTTAATACATTTGATTTTCTGTCCGACAAAGAAGAATTCAATTGTAAGATTAATTTGATTTTTATTATGATTGGTTAACTTGTGTTTTTTAGACTGGGAGGAGATAATCACTAGTTAATAATCTAGGTTTTAATTGCCAGACTAAGGAATTGATTCCACTTTATTTAGATTTTCCACCAAAAGTATTTTATGGGTTTGAATTGTTGTTTCTTGCATGTTGATCAGCTTGGTAGATTTCCCTAGGATCTTTGCTTTATTTTATTTGAATTTATTTCAAAAGTATTTTCATAAAAACCAAAACCCCTTCAAAGTATTCAGTACATTTAATACATTCGTTGCACTATTCTTGTGGGATTGACAAACCTTCGTGTTAACTATAAATTTATTTGTCTTGTGCTATAATATGTGTGCAAATTTTGCATCGATCAAGAGCTGGAATGAGAAACTGTTATTTCAGTCGACACACGGGATGTCGACCGACATGGAAGACAAAGCCAAAAACCCATGAAAGACCTCCATGTCGATCGACGTGGAACGTATCGATCGACATGGAGTGCGGATGTTGACCGAGACAGGAAGCAAAGTAGGCTCGACAAGGAGGTGCATATCGATCGACATGCCATATATCAATCGACACGGAAGTCAAGAAAGAAAATTCTTGCTAGATTTTGATAGATTTGATATTTAAGCCCTATACCTGTTGAGATACACTTTCACCTCTATAAATACCCATGTTCTCGAGATTTTAGTACATTTTTTGACAATTTTCTTTAACATTGGAGTTTTTCAAGGCTTCAAGATTCCTCTATATTTTTTGTAAGTTAATTTATGCAATCCAATAACATATTTTATTTCTATCCATGGTTCTCGGCTAGAAACCTAATTAGGTTCTAGGGTTTATACAAACAATATGATGCATGTTTATATTTTTCTACTCAAATTGCTAGGTTTAATTATCTGAATTAATTAAATGAATCTAGGATTAATGATGGATCGAGAGATGAAATTCATCCTAGGTTTATAGTTGTCTTTTTGAAGGACTGAAATATGAAAATTAGATAATAGGAAGATATAATTAATAGAATTAATTTTTGGTATACTGAAAGCATTATGATTGGTATATTATGAACATGGTTTAGGGTTAATGTACTATGAATCATTATTGTTGTATTATCATATCTTATTTGAATTAACAAACGTGTATCACAAGCGACTCTATTCTCTTATCTCGTTGATAGGGAGATCATACAGTGTGTTGTAGATCACGGAAGATCATATTGATCGTTTGACCTAGTGAGATATAAATGGTTATCACAACTGAGTAGTACTATAATAGACTGTCGGTTTAGGCTGCAACACAGTCAGTAATTAGTGGTTTATCTTGGTCACTATATGTGCTAGTACGTTTGTTAGTATTGATAGGACCTAACTGAGATCGATTCTTTTATCTGATATTAAAAGAATCTTGATCTCAATAGCTTGATGAAATCTGAAGCCTAATGAAAGTTAAAGAGGTATACACAAGTTTGTGTATCACTTTGAGATACTATGATGGAGAGTCTTACATGTACTTGTATATATGTATCTTGGGTGGTAGTAGCTTGTGTATGACTTCTAGTTCTTTGATTAGGTAGCCATATCCAGTATAGGATAGTGACATTCCCTAAGAAGCTCAAAAAAGGTTCACTATGCGGAAGTCCTGCAGGCTGATTAAATTCAAGCATAAGTGAAAAGGTATTGAGTGGTACTACTTAGGAATAAAAGATGTTAATTAATTTGTAGGCTTGTCAGAGCCTAAATTAATTAATGAAAGTCTGAAACCTTAAATATGAGGATATACCGAGCCCGTGCAAATCGTTCCTCATAACGTGGTAGCAAAGAGGGTAGGACAATTGATTATCTAGTGGCATGAATCAGTATTAATTAATTAATTATATGTTGGATTGAATATGAGAATTAATTAATTGATAGACCTTCTTTGTTATTTGCATACTGGTCCCTGGTCTGGCCCATGTAAAGCTCAAGCCCAATAGGGATCAAAATTTCCTGTAAATACCTTGTAGTTCCAGATCTCAATGCACCACAAGATCATAAGTTGACAAGCAACAAATTAGAGAGTTGGGAGCTGCAGTTGTCGAGTAGATATGAGAAATGGAAGGAAATACTGCTTGTCGATAGGCACAAAATCCAGAGGGAATATTCACTAGACATCCGGATCTGAGCAAGGGATACATATCTGAAGATCAGATCTGAAGGATCTTCTTTCTCTCTCTTCCTCATTATTTTCTATTTTATTTATTAAAATCATAAAATTAATCTTGATTATTTCAGGATTGAATCTTATTGCGCACGAAGGAGTAAAAATCAAATCTCTGCGCAACAGGTCAGAGATTAAATTCATCCAGGTATTCTGCAAACTTTCTTATGCATTCAATAGGGGCATGCTAGGAATCCACAGAGAATGATGTAGAAAAATAAACTCATGTACTAAAATATAGTTTTCAGATCATTGTTTGATACACCAGAAAATAGATTTGGTTATTTAACTAGGCAAATAAAGTAAAATAAGGATTTAAAATAAATAAAGGAAAATACATATTCTAGGGCTGAACTTTTATACTGGATAACATGCAATTAATTAATAAATCAGATTCATGCAACAGGTGAGATATCAGAAAATGTTACTATTTTCTTGGTCGGGCAAATAATAACTAGATTACTAATAAGTGACTATCTCCTATCGGTCTCAAGAACACCTATTAATCAATGTCATCAGATCAACAAATTTAAATCCTACATTCTAATACTTCTCGGTTGGACAGTAAAGATTGCATCATGCATTCCCACTATCAATATTCACATCTCGATCATTCTATTAATAGCTAGACATCTAAATCAAATTTAATATCTTATGAAATAAAACAAGAATCATGAACTATCATCAATGAATTAATTAATAAAACTTAAGCATGTATCCAGAACAATTATACAAACCATAAAATTTGCTAGGTAGATTAACTAGACATAATTAAATAAAAAAATTACATAAATAAACTAGAAATTCTAAAGTACTTAAATAAAACAAAAGACAAAACAAAAAATTCATAAATTTACTTAATTATATCCCAATATCTGACAAATAGTAAAATTTACCAAACCTTTTCATATTATGAGATTTTATTCAAAATTATAACATTTACTTTCATTATAGTTAAAAACATCATAGGTAGTTGATGAGATTAAAAATAAATTGTGTCACGCATTATAAAAATATAATTATGGTTATGATAATTTTAATAATATATGATTCATCGTATTTCTAATCTGTTAATTATGTATAATATTTTTAAAATATTGTAATATAATTCTTAACATAACAAATTAGATTAAATTTTAGAGTTGACGGATAGAGATAAAATTCATAATTTCACCAAATATAAAACTCAATATAATATGGGATAACATTGTAGAAAATCTCAACATAAAACTCCATATTAAAAACGTCGTTGGGACTTGGGAAAGCGCTTTTATTTGACAAAAAGAGAGTAAAAAGTAAAATAAAAACGCTGCAATATTAATATAACAGAGCAGAAACGTTAGACTTTCAACTGGTGCTGGTCTCTGTTGTTTTCTCAGACAATTTTGTTAACAAATTCGAGCACAAATTCAAGTCTTGTAATGGGATTGAACGGAATTTATGTTTGATTTTTTTATGATCAGGAGATGTCCCAGGCTGATGTCTCTTACAGGTTCAATCCCATTTTAGCCTTTTCAATTCTCATTCATTCTCTTTTTTTTTCTATAATTTCCCCTCTTTTTTTTTGTGTTATTCATCCAATTTAT
This sequence comes from Plectranthus barbatus, assembly GCA_026898455.1. Lineage (NCBI taxonomy): Eukaryota > Viridiplantae > Streptophyta > Magnoliopsida > Lamiales > Lamiaceae > Plectranthus > Plectranthus barbatus. The sequence continues at coordinate 330,768 of JAPKLW010000665.1, forward strand.
TTTGATTCAGCTCTTGATTGCGGTTATGGGATTTCTGGGTTTGGTTAATACAATCGTGGATGACTTTCTTTATTTCTTGGAAGTCAATAACTCTCTCTCTCTGTCTATATATATATATCGATTCAGCTCTTTCTGATTGTGGATTGTCTTGTTTATGGGCTGCTCATGTTTTGTGAATGCAATCATGGAACAGGGTTTTTGACTTCCTGGGATTCGAGAATTCTTTTCGGGCGTTTCTATGGTGAAATTATTGTTCTAATAATATTTGATATGATTCAATTATTTAATACTCCATAAATGAAGAGATTGAAACTTTTGTAAGACATCTATAGAAAGTTGTATCTTTAGGAAAAATATTTGATCTTTATCTCTTCCCATAGATCATCTCTGAAATGTTTTATATTTGCAGAAATCATAATTCCATTTATTTTTCCATAGATTATGGTTTAGGAATATTTCTTATATGCACCAATGAGGTATAGTATTCTTGAGAAAATTCCTGGAGCTGGCTTGTCTAAGTATTGATTATTTGGTTTGTTCATAGTTCAACTTTTTGAAGCTAATATTCAAGAAAAGTGGGTGGCTGCTTCTACTTCTTCTTCTTCTTCTTCCCTTTTTTTTTTTTTTTGTTTGTTTGTTTAATGAATTGACATATTTGGAAATTGGAAAGGACTCATCTCTTTTAAGGACGTGCACTTAGAAACCATAGAGGTCTTTGTTATGCCAAATAAGCTAAGGGGAATCAAAGAATCAAGAAAAAAGATAATGGAAAGTTGGAAACAAAACCTAAAAATAAAGCAAAAGTTAGGCAGTCAACATAGTACCTTTTCATTGAATAATATGGGCCTTCGGATAATAATTTTTCTAAACTAAATTTTATTGCCAATTTATATGCTAGCTTAAGCTCGTTTGTTGTGTCGTGTAGCATATATGCTTGTTTGTAACATCTTATGAATTAAAGTGCGTTACTTTCTGATGTTTTACAGCTGTGGTTCTTGTGGGTATCATCTCAACTTAGCATCTTCCAATCGTGCAACTTCCAACATTGGCTCCAAATATAGCAAGTCCATCAACAAGGGCTTTATCTCTTTTCTGTCCATTGATCCTAGCCGGTTTACTCAAGTCGACAATGTGAACTGCCTCCCTATATCTTGGGGGCCCTACCGTTCAAAATCTAGGCTTCTTTGCCGCAATTGTGGAGTTCTTATTGGTTATGGATATGGAGTATCAACTGCTCTATGTGGTCTCGACTCACCAACCTCATCTAGCTCGTCTTATAAGAAGATCTTGGTAAAGATTCGAGCTTTACAACCCTCGGAAGTCAACTAGTTTATGCTTCCATGGAGCATGCAACAATGAATCCATCTACACATATTCTCCAACTTCCTGATGATTGCTTAGACTTCATTTTTCAAAGGCTTGACTCTACTTCTGACCGTGATGCATTTGGACTAACTTGTCAGCGTTGGCTTCGTATCCAGAGTTCATGTCGTAGATCTTTACATTTCCAATGTTCATTCACCCATCAGGCACCTATTTCAATATCTCAGGATCCAATCAGCATTGGTTACTACCATTTGTACAGAGTTCTCAATCGTTATCCACATTTGCAGTCATTGTCCTTATGTGGTTGCACCGAGCTCCCAGATTCAGCTCTATCCTTGTTGATTGAGTATGGATCGAAGCTGCAAAGCTTGCGTCTAGATTGTTGTTTTGGTATTACAGATCATGGGCTTTCATCCATTGCCAAGGGTTGCCCTTCTCTGACTGATCTTAGTCTCTACCGGTGCAATATAACTGATGTTGGTCTGAAAACTTTGTCTGAATCTTGCTTGGCTCTGAAAGACGTGAACCTCTCGTATTGTTCGCGTATCTCTGACAATGGCATAAGGGCTCTTTCAAGGAACTGTCATCACCTTCGATCCATCAACGTATCTCACTGCAGAAGCATAAATGGAACTGGTTTTCAGGGATGCTCACAGACTTTAGCATATGTAGAAGCTGATTCGTGCAAGCTCGAGCCAGAAGGGATTCGGGCAGTTTTCAGCGGAGGTGGACTCGAATACTTGGACATTTCCAATCTCAGCTGGTGCATCCGCGGCCATGGTTTTGCAACCATTGACACTACATTCACTTCTAAACTGACAGTACTCAACTTCCGAGTTTGTAGATATATTGATGATGGCGCGGTTGTGAGAATTGCGCGAGGCTGTCCGTTGCTCCGGGAATGGAACTTGGCTCTCTGCCATGATATCAGTCTGGTGGGATGGGAGTCCATTGGCTCCTACTGCTGTACCTTGGAACGGCTGCATGTGAACCGATGTCGGAACCTCTGTGATCGAGGGCTGCAGGCCTTGAGAGACGGCTGCAAGCGGCTGAAGAAGCTGTACCTCGGCCGGTGCTGCCGAGTCAGTCCGACGGCTGTTGAGATGTTCAAATTGTTGAGAGGTGATGTGCAGATCTCAGATGAAGAAATTATTTGCATGGCTCGTGATTTGGCATGCTAGTTTTTCTACTTTGTGGTAGTCGGTGAGAAATGAACTCATTTTTCACATTTTAATTTTCTATAAATATACATCTATAAATTTAGTATTTCCAAGTGCAATGCCTTTTTCTTGTGGGTTTGCTTAATTTAGTACTACCTCCGTCCCATTTTAATTGGCCCTTTTCTTTTCGGCACGGAAATTAAGAGTTGTGAGTGTAGAATGAGTTAGTGGAATGCATATTTTATTGTTGTGTGTGTAAAAGTTGTCATTTTTGGAAAGGGGCCAATTTAATTGGGACGCCAAATTCGGTAAGTGGGCCTATTCTAGCGGGACGGAGGGAGTATTTCGAATTGCAATGCCTTTTTCTTGTGGGTTTGCTTTGACCGATTTGAAGATGGAAATATCGATAAAAACTACATTACTAAATGTGATTGAAAATTTTGCAAATCAAACTGATCAAATAATTATTTTGAATCAAGCTGGTTAAATTGTAGTATTAGAATAGTTATTTTGAATCAAGCTGGTTAAATTGTAGTATTAGAATAGTTTGGTTCGATCGATTTAATAGTTTGAAAGATAATTAACTAATAGTGTAAATAATTAAATTAATATAATTATTTTAAATATTTAGATATGAATGATAAAAAAATAAAGCTAATATTAGATGTATTTTTCTTTTCATTAATTATAAAAATTGGAAAAAAAAATGAAAAATAAGTAAAATTGTAATTTTTAGAAAGAGATTGTAATTTATAAAAATGCAATTCAAAAGAATATAACCTTATACTATTATATTTAAATTTTATTTTCTTTTTATATATGCAGTCAATCCAATTGAAAGGAACGCATTTATCTTTTCAAATTTAGGTCAAATCAAATTATCCCATTCGAAAAATTTTACCAAACCGTGCACCCCTACTTTTTCTTATTCCTACGAGGAGATATGTTATTTTTTTTTTAATTACCGAATCCCACAAAATAGTACATTGTGAATTTGTGAGACTATCTCTAATAAAAATATAAACAACCCAACCTTTAATAAAATATTCGTTTCTCTCACCTTCACCTCTACAATCTATAATCTAACTTAATTTTTACTTACACCAATGGCATCCACCCAATTCAACCTAAATTATATTTTATTTTTTATTAATATTTCAACCTAAAATTCTATTCCTCAATTTCTTTTCGAATTTGCACCTCTGCTCTCATTATGATCCCTGCGAATGTTGAGCAAGGATACTTTACTAACTTCCATAATAAACTTGACCCCCTTGTTAATCCTTTCTTGAAGGCTAATACGACTGTCTCCTCGTTCGAAACTTACTATTGAAATAATTAGAGAATTCACATCGTATATCAGAAGTTAAATCGGGTAATGGACAAAGAACCGAGAGATCCACATTTCACCGACGAGGATCGCGGTAATAAAGGGATCGAAGCATAATCAACGCAATTAGAGCCAGGAAAGGAAACGAGCAATTAGTCCCAAATTTCACTCCTTTACTTGTAATAAACTTTGAATAAGCACAGTCAATTTCTCATTGTCAAGTACTCTTTCTCTAGATAATTTTTTGGAATAAACAATAACTATTATAATAAAATTATATATAGTTGAAAATTTGATATTTGACTCGATAATAAATAAGTAGAAATTATATATTTAATTGTACTCTATTTGTAGAGAAAAATATTATATGAATTTTGACATAGTTTTCTATTTTTTAATATTATAAACTATTTATGATTTATACAATTAAAAATAAAACATATAAAATATAAATATTGAATCAAAAAACTGTCATTGGATAACCTAAGTGTATAGTATAGATTGAGCAGACAATCTAGGTTGTCACACACCATTTGTTCTAATATTTTATTACTCCTATTTTTCTAATTTTTTATTTATTTTATTTCATGACACAGATGACAGATGTAGTCTGATAGTCGATCGTTACAAAAGTTGTTTAACATTTTAAACAAAGAAAAGAGGCTGCCTTCAACTTATACCATCGCTCTCTCTTTTTTATTTATTTTTACTTCTGTAAAACCAGAAGCAGGGGAGTACAGGAAGGCCATTTCATCTCAGGGCGAATGGCATTCTCTATATTTCCTTAACTCTAGTCACGTATGATGAAAAACCTAATATATATTGATGTCATCCATTACTTTGCATCACCCCATACGCCATCCCATCCGCCTGCCGGACCAGCCTTGGGGCCCTCGATGTTTCCGGGCAGACCTTCCATGCCAGGTGGACCAACTTTCTTGGGTTTTGTTCGCACTCCTAACATTCTAAGAACAAATCTTGCAAGCTCTCCATATAACATCCCCGACCTGTCAAATAGCTGCCAAAAAATTCGGAATGACGCATGTACTCCCCACACAGACTACATTAATGGAATGATCATGTAGGTGGAAGGAAATACCTGAAGAAGGGCAGACATGAACATGTGGACAGCCTGTGTGTTCTGGTCGATCAACATTGCCACCCTCCCGAAGAAACTTACTACACCTTGCATCTGGCCATTGTCAAACAAATTAATCATAAGTTTACATCGCCAAGGTTGAATATCAGATTATGAAATAAAATCCTAACACGTAGCAGCATTATCAGTCTGCATAACAGTTCAAGAATCAGTTCTGACATAACATATGATCTAGTATTCTTCAAATCTTCAACTTCCAATTACTATACAATACCAATCATCATGTTCTACACTTGAGTTCACAATCCCTATTAGAAGGAGGATCTAATGCTCTCCATATCCGGAGAGGCCAATCTACTAACGGAATGGTTAGGAAAATAAGAAAGAAAGACAATGGATGCTCACCATTCGCATTAGCGAAACCCAAAATCCTGGTGGAGAAGAAGGTTGCCCATTCGGATTGTTTGGATCATGGCCACCAAAAGGCCCTCCCATGCCCATTCCATATCCTCCCATAGGACCTCCTAAACCGCCAGCATACATTCCTCCACCATACATGCCACTGCTACCCCCATAAAGTCCGCCATAACCTCCTCTATACATGTTGTTGCCATATAACCCACCACCATACCCTCCTCCTAATCCCCCATACATCCCACTTCCATATCCAGAGTTATAATTTAGACCCGAACCATAACCTCCTGCAATAAATAAATGAAAAAGTACCGTGTTAAAATCAGATACAGAAAAAGGCTAAAGAAAAGTAAATACATAGAAACAGATAACCTATAAGAAAATAGTCAAACTGGAACACATATATGAATGGACAACTTTTCAATCTTGAGTTTCAGCTTCAGTACTTCACAGAATGAAATTTAGTTCGTATATTCATCTACGTTAAGTTCTTCACTTTGAGTCAAATTGACAATGAACTGAATAATTTATTGCAAGTATAAGGGTTAGACTAAAAGCATGAACATCATCCATGACAGATGAATTATTTGCAGATGTTAGTCTCCATATTTGACATGGGCAGTTTTCCATCCACATATTGAAGTTACATCAATGCAAAATTTGTGCCGATTCCATTATGAAGATAAAATTGAACACACATTCTGCCTTTGAGCGTCAACCAGCAGCTTATATATCCTCACTTCAACAGAAACACATTTCAATGCGTTTTAAAATAAATTTTATCTATACCTCCGTAAGTGCTCCCAGTCCCATATGTCTGTTGTTGCTCCCAAGGCCTAGTAGGTACAGACCTCCCAACTGTATTTCTATTCACATTGGTGTTAGCAGTTGAAACAACTTCACCAGGTTGAGCCGTTCCAGAAGCTTCTACAACGTCGCTCGTGTTTCCAGCAGAGGCCGGCCGAAACGGTGCAGGCCCAGAAGAAGATCCTGCTCTTTCCCACGGTTTTGGTGGAGCACCACTAGCTGAACCAAAATTTAGCAGCGCCACATTATACACAGATTATTCATGACAAAAATCACTCTTTCCCTTAAAGATATCGGTGAATTCCCCAGATTCAGTTATATTAAAACGAATAGCAACTTGGAGGATGAACAGGAATAAAGATAACCAAAAAAAAAAACCTATCAAACATTCTATAATTTAGAAAAGGAAGCCGTACGTGATCACGCCAACAACTCAGGCGGGAAAGAAAATAGAACTTTTTTCAACAATTTCGAATCTTCGAAAAACAAATCAATAACGAATAAAAAAAGTTTAAAGCAGACGTCAATCAAAGGATATTCCTAGCAGCTAAAAAACACATCAAACTCGGGAATCCATAAAATTCATCGGAACTCGGCAGAATTACCTGATGCTTGGGCGTTGTTCTCCATGGAACCTAGAGAGAGAGAGAGAGAGAGAGAGAGAGGAAGGATAGGAGAAGAGAAATTGATGATCGGATGTGTATCTGAAAATTTTGTATTCGTTGCAAAGCCCGAGAAATTTCGGCAAAAAGTGGAATGACGATTTCACCCTCCAATTCTTCACGGCCCATCCTGGTCTTCGTTGACACACCACAATTCAGATCTGTTGCTGGTGAGGATTCCACAGATCTGTAGTTGTGCAAGGCCAAAATCGAAATTCTCCTCCCCCTGCACAGTAGTCATCGTGCATTCTCTGATGGGTTTTATATACTGAAAGCATTTATTACAATGAGTATACAACAGTTTATTTCTCCTATCTGTCAAACAAACTTACATGTATGTAACAATGATATCCTCTTGTCTCACCGATAGGGACGATAATATGACGTGTAGTAGATCGCGGAAGATAGTATGATCACTTGACCTAGTGAAACATAAACAGGATCACAGCCGAGACATCGTATGAGGATACATCTGTCCGGATGGCTGCGGCATTGTCAGAATAAGTAGTCTGTCTTGGTTACTTGACATGTTGGTACGCAATGGTGGCGTATTGATGGACCGCAGTGAGATGTATTCGACTGTCTGACATCAGCGAATACAAGATCTCGTTCTTGATTGAGTCCAAACCCTAACGAAGGTTCAGGTGTTTGCACGAATTGACTGTTGCTTTGACTTGCCATGCTGGAGAGCCTAAGTAACGTGCTCGTATATCCGCATCTTGGATAACAGCAGTTCGTGTAGTACAGCCTGAGACTGGGTTTAGGTAACCATATCCGAGTAATAGGATGTGGACATTCCTTGAGGAGATCAATGACATTCACCGTGCCAGAGTTCTGCAGGCTGATTAAGTTCAGGCACGAGTGATAAGGTTTGAGTGGTACTACTAAGGAATAATAAGATATTAATTAATTGTAGATAAAGCTTGTCAGAAGCTCCGATTAATTAATGAATGTCTGGTAACCTTAAATATGGGGATTCTCAATTAAATGCAGTTCGTTCTCATAATGTGGTAATAAAGGGGTAGGTCAGTATTAATTATGTGGTGAAAAAGAATTAATATTAATTAATTAATTGTGTCATGGGTTGTGGACTTGGAATTAATTAATTTATAGGCCCACTTTATTATTTGCATTAGGTTCCAGGTCTGGCCCAAAGTAAATATGTTGAATTGAGCCCAGCAGCCCATTAGGGTTAAAACCCTAGGTCTATAAATAGACATATCTCTCTCATAAACCCTAGTCATTTTTTTATCACAATTCAAATCGGTGAAACCCTAGGAGAGAGAGAGAGAGAGAGAGAGAGAGAGAGAGAGAGAGAGAGAGAGGGGCAACGACTACAGTGCAGAGGGAGGATAATTTTGATTCTGGCCTTGCACAATCACAGATCTGTGGAATATTCACCAGTAGCAGATCTGAACAACATTGGGATACAGCCCTGAAGATCTGATCTGGAGAATAAAATTCTTTCTTTTCCTTTTTCTTTATTTTCGATTAAGTCTAGAAATTAGATTTCTAATTTTTGTTTCCGCATATTTAATCGAATCGCGTGGTTGAATTAAAGTTGGATATTCAAACGTGAAAGATCGGATTAGACTCTACGGAATAACGATATTTCTTCTTATCCACGCATTAAATTCATAGGAGCATGCTAGGGTTTTGTGAATTGGTATTGTGAACAATAAATCATAAATCGATCCGGCTTATTTGGATTTTGTGATTTGGTTCACGGATAAGTCCCTTCACTCTCCTCTCTCTCTCTCTAGGGTTTCATTGATTTGAATTGTGTTTTTATAACTTGTGAGAGAGAACTGTCTATTTATAGACCTAGGGTTTTAACCCTAATGGGCTGCTGGGCTCAATTCAACATATTTACTTTGGGTCAGACCTGGGACCTAATGCAAATAATAAAGTGGGTCTATAAATTAATTAATTCTCATGTCCACAACCCAGAATACAATTAATTCATTAATATTAATTCTTTTTCACCACAAAATTAATACTGACCTACCCCTTTATTATCACGTTATGAGAACGGGCTGCATTTATTGAGAATCCCCATATTTAAGGTTACCGAACATTCATTAATTAATCGGAGCTTCTGACAAGCTCTATCTACAATTAATTAATATCTTATTATTCCTGAGTAGTACCACTCAAACCTTATCACTCGTGCCTGAACTTAATCAGCTTGCAGGACTTTGGCACGATGAATGTCATTGAGCTCCTCAGGGAATGTCCCCATTCTATTACTCGGATATGGTTACCTAAGTCCAGTCTCAGGCGGTACTACACGAACTGTTGTTACCCAAGATGCGGATATACGAGCACGTTACTTAGGCTCTCCACCATGGCAAGTCAAAGCAACAGTTAATCCGTGCAAACCCCTGAACCTTCGTTAGGGTTTGGACTCAATCAAGAACGAGATCTTGTATTCGCTGATGTCAGACAGTCGAATACATCTCACTGCGGTCCATCAATACGCCACCCTTACGTACCAGCATGTCAAGTAACCAAGACAGACTACTTATTCCGACAATGCCGCAGCCATCCGGACAGACGTATCCTCATACGCTGCCTTGGTTGTGATCAAGTTTATGTCTCACTAGGTCAAGTGATCATACTGTCTTCAGCGATCTACTACACGTCGTATGATCGTCCCTATCGGTGAGACAAGAGGATACCATTGTGACATGCATGTAAGTTTGTTTGACATATAGGAGAAATAAAACCGTTGTATACTCATTGTAATAAATGCTTTCTGTATACAAAACCTATCATGAGACACTAATCAGACTCGCAGACCAATAAACCTTTCAAAGAACCAAACTGGTTAAGAACCAAGAACTTGCTCTTAATCTTCAGCGACACGTATTCGACTAACTCTGATTTCGGGACCAACAGATACAATGAGTTAACTTAATTACCAGTTGATGCTACTGCCATTCAACTTTCATTCAAATGACAAATGTTTAGGATTGTATGTCTACGTACATCAACGTTTACATGCAAAAGTATGGGTCTTTTCAAGCTTTCTTGACAATTAGAGTTCAAATGAATTATAAATTCCATACTTCCAATTCCTTAGTAATATTTCTCTTTCCGAGTAGCTTTTCTAACATCTAAGCTCAAGACTTCCATGCCTTTCAAACATGAGATTTTTGTGCCTCCTAGTGCAGGTGACCACCAGAGACTGTCTATCTTATCTTTCAGTATAGGCTCTAAGACTACACAAATCACACCAGTGCTCAATGTTTTTTAAAGGAACTCAAACATTCATACCTTGTAGTTGAGATCGTGGAGATTCTAACTAGAAGATCCGACATTGCAACAAACATTCAAGATATTTTCAAAAGAAATAGACTAACACGTGAAGTGTGGTAAAACTAAATTGACTGGAGGACATTGCGACCGAATAACGGTTATCGAAGCCTAACACACTGAGTGTGGTAAAGCGTAGTGTAAGTCTCCTGTTGGAGAAGAAACAAGAGTTGTGACAAGTGTTTAAACACTGTTGACAACTTAAGTTTAGTGATTACCTTTCGTGGAAGAAGTAAAAGAATGAATGTATAACATTAGCCTTGAACAACTATAAAAATACTTTGATCATTTATTATTTTAAGTTATTTTTGTTTTTCAACATTATCATTTGAAACCCAACAATTGATAATTGTTGGTGTATAAATGAAACTGGCCCCTAAAAACCTATCAAACACTTACAAACCTACACAATTTATTCATTTTGCAAGTGCACCTTTGCATTAGCTCTGATCATGACTCAACCAACACAATAAACATAAATTAATAGACTATTTGAACATAACTTTTTTAAAAAATAGATTCATTGAAAGATAATATTATGAAAAATTAATTACTTGACTTAATCTAATTATTGCGTGACTAAAGTGAAAAAATTCAATTAAATTCTAAACCGTCATTCTAAAATTTTCAATTGAGTGAAGAAATAACCAAATTCTCCATAATAACTATTTAACTAATCTGAAGTTTATAATCATTTAATATTTATTGTGTTATTTTTCTAAATATATCAATTTAAAAAGTACAAAATAAGATCCAAGAAAATAAACAATAGTAAATTACTTGTTCAATATTATTAAATTTAAGAAAAATGAAATCAAACAAATACAAAATTGAATTGTACATATGAATATTTTTAATTGATAATATTTTGGGATAGAAAAAATTTATAAATTTAAATATTTTAAATTTTGTATTAATTGTAAAGGTTTTAAAAGTAAGTTATAATGGCAAAAATAATGATAAAGTGTGTTAAAAGTTTGCAATTAACACACTTTTGGAGGACAGAGGAGTGTTGTCCTGAGCTTCTGCGGTAGAGACAACGGTCTTCTTTTCTGCTACGGCTGTAGCAGTCTTCTTCTCTGCTGTGGCCTTTGCAGAGTCCTCTTCTTCTGAATTTAGGACTAGTTTCCTTCGCGTTTGCCTTCTCGCGTTCGTTTCAGGAGAGGTGATGGTAGACCTCTTCGTTGTTGGAATTTCAAGCGCAATAGCCCCAAGATTAAGTGGAGGTTGTTCGGCTTCCTTTGCGGTCATTATCTCGTTGATTTGATCTGCTGGTAGATTCCCCAATTTCTCAATGTCCTCGAGATTCTTGAAGCAATGCTCTGTTTTAGCATTTGTCCGGAGTAGAGTAATTTCTTCAGCAGACATAGGAATAGCCGACTGCAATATCAGTGTTGCCGTAGTGGCGACATCTGGTTTTTCAGGGGATGTGGGTTTGTCCTTGTCCACATTCGATTTCCCAGTCAGTAAACTGAGGATTTCTGAAGCTTACAGGCTTGGGCTCTTTCCTTGTCGCCAGAATGTAGTCCGTAGGAAGAAGACTTACACCACGGTCAACTCTGTGTTGGTGAACACCATTTCCAAGTACTTGCTGATTTTTAACCCAAAATTCACGTTCGAAGAGAACGTTCCATCTATGGCCATGTGATCATTATTCCGAGCATGTTCAGCCCATCGCTCGAAGAAGAATTCGGCCCAATTTCCTTTGATGTTGTCGTTCAGGGCCATCATAACGGCATATTTCTTGGTTGACAGTTCCGAGTAAGATCCAACATCACACTGGAGCATCTTAATTACTATCTCTGCCAGGATCTTGTAATCATCCTTCAATGTGTTGATCGGAGTAGCAACCCGAAATGTGATAACCTGTCCCTTCTTATCCTTTAACTCTCCGGGTTTCTTCCAAAGGTTCTAACGTCTCTCCATCTCAGCAATATCATTCACTTTATATTGCGAGATTCTATCCCCATAATTTCTAAGTCTGAAGGTCATCGAAAGGAGTTCAGCACTTACATCTATAATATTTCCATAAACACAGTTTTTGAATGATTTCTCCACATCATTCATCACCGCCCGTGCATAGAATTCAGAAACCATGTGGGGATGGAAATGGTCAGGTTCAACAGAAAGATACTTTACCAGAAGTTCGGAATCAAGAAATTTCATGATCCATTCAGGGATGTGAGTCGCGGCAAGGGGCAAATAAAGAATCCTGTCCTTCATAATCTGGGCTAGACGCTGCTACTCCGCTGAGTGACCGGACAACTCCTTCTTCCCGGCCATAACCACTAGTTGGACATAAGGGATTGATTCATCGATGTGCTCATTTTTTATTATCCCAGTGAAACCGGGTGCATGTCGTACATGCAATGGTGAGCCTGTAATGGGTGGAAAAATGAAGGTGGGTTGTTGCGATGTAGATGTAGAGGTACTGGGTTCTGGATTTTCTGTGGTAGGTGATTCGGGATTTGTAGGGTTCTCGGCCATGGTTGGGAATTTTGAGATTCAAATGGAGATTTTTGAGAGGGTTTGGTGAAGGTGTGCGAATTTTCAGAAGGTTAGGGATTTGAATTTTCGTTTTGCGGAGAAATAGATGGGTTCGAAAGGTGAAGTGAAATCGACGGTAGAGATTGCGCCCTTTTTAAGTTCAATCAACGGCTGGGGTTAAGTGGTCACGTCGTGCGAGTACGCACGTTCTCAAGATCTTGAGTGCTGATGACGTGGCATGTTCTAATTTGTCGCCGCCATCTCCGCGCATCAAATGCACCTCTTTAGAGATTCAAAAATCTCCCGCGTTTGAGTGATAAGATTCAGCAGCCGGAAATCTAGGATTTAAGTGAGATCTTATCAGAGAGAACACCTGACGTCGGATAATGATTATAGTCTGTCAAGAAATCCCACGTAGTGCCAACAATCTGTATATCTCCGATATATTGAATATAAAATCCATCACTCTCCATCTCCGGTTTATCCTACTATTTCCGATTAAACCTTCACTTAATGTGACCACTATTCTCTCTGTGCGGCTGTTCGTATTCCGAGAGAAATAGTAACCCGATGTGATTCAACTAGGTCTATAAATAGCATGTCTTGAGATCCTCTTGGTACACCTTCCAGCGCACCTTTGCTTAACCTTCTTTTCTCTTCAAACAAAAATCCTCTCTTCAGAAAGCATGGAACATGCCTCAGCTCTCTTTGTACCCAGGAACTGAATCATGTGTGAGTCCGGTCTCTACTTGGAGTATGAGGCCGACTATCGAGTGGCGGAGACGACAATGGCTGGTCTCCATTCTAATGGACTTGGAAAGTTTGTGTGCATCACCCCACACGCTTTTCAGAGAGATCACCTTCGACACTTCATCCGGTCGAGTGATTCCGAGGGAGACTCCATCTTCGGTCTCTTCAGGAATCAACTGGTGAGGTGGACTCCCAACACTTTTGCTGCCGATTTTGGCCTTCCACGGGGTCCGATTGCTGTGATGGACTATCGTCGTGAGGAGATAGCTCCAGAATGGACTTCATGGATGAGGTGGAGGGACTCTCCTCAGTTCGAGTTTCCCCTACCCCCTCTGCCTATGGCCTTCAGACTCAATACAAGGTCATCTTCAAAATTGTCTGTGGCATGATCGTCGGAGAGGATCCTGACGACATGACATTCTCCCGCGAGACATGGAGGGCCATGATGGCGTTCGATGATAAGGCGGAGGTGGACTGGGCAACCTTCGTCTTCCAAAGGGTGCGGCGGTGTGTCCGGAGCTTCCCAAATCAACCTCTCCCCTACGGGATGCCATTAAGTTGGCTACTAGAGCAGAGATTCCTGGATCTCGCTCTGGTTCCCTCTAACCTTAGGGGAGTTGATTTCTACCCTTTTAGGTCGTTGCCTCCTTTTTAAATTTGTTGCTCTCTACTTTTCAATGTAGATAGTTTTTGTACTTACATATTTATGAAATGATAAGCTTTCCACTCCAAATGACTCGTAATCATGTTCTGTGATCTTTGACAAACCAACACGATTTCAACCATATAATAACTTTGAATAAGGTTAATTTGAAGTTAAATCCGAATCAACTGTCTTGATTTGCTGAGTAGACCTCTGTCTGCATCTCTGCTAGAGTTCTAGCAAATTGATCATTGAGCATAACCATTAATTCTGCTGAATACGCAGCTTAAACCATGTCCCAAAATCTAGCAGATTTTGCTATACTTTGGATATGAAATCTGACGGTTGGGGGACTTCTGTAAGACGAGATGGATCGACGGTCTTGAGTGCATATGTCCCGTCGCACGTCGTTCCTTTCTCCAAGAAATACTTGAGTAGACTGACGTGGCAATTTTTCACTCGTCACAGCCGTCTGTGTGCATTAAATGCATAGCAGATGACCATTATACGTCTTCGGCTGAGCTGATTTGACCTTCATGACGATTCTTCTCTATTCGTCGTTTCATATTCCAAGATATGAATCATCATGACTTTTCACTAGAATTCCAACCTGTCATAAGTGATAAGTAATGACTCTTTTCTATATAAAGAGCATTCTTGTGATGAACCTTAACAACACAAGTGCCCTGATCTGCATACTTCTTCATAGCTTCTTTTCAAGTCCTCCAAAAAATAATTATGGATTCTCCAGGACAATCCTTAGAAGTATGCCGTAATCAGATACTTCATGAGTCTGGTTTGTATTCACTGTATGACGACGATTACGTTGTGGCTGAGACGGTCATGACGAAGCTTAATCGGAGCGGGTTGGCTAAATTCGTCACAGCCACCCCACGACTTTCTCATGGCGATATTCTGCGAGACTTTATCAAAGACTGCTCTATTGAGGAAGGGGTCATCTATGGTTCCTTCTGCGGCAAGCTTGTCTGTTGGTCTCCTGACTTTTTCTCTCGACGTCTCGGCCTTCCCAGGGGTCCAGTGTCAGTGTTGGACTATCGTTCGACGGAAGCGGCCCCTGAGTGGTTGTCGTGGCAGAAATGGAGAAATGGCAATCGTTCCTCCTGGTTCGAATTTTCTCCTTCTGCTTCATCGTATGGTCTGCAGACTCCATATTGGGTGATATTTCGTATCGCCCATAACATGTTGTTGGGAGAAAGTCTCGACGATCTCTCCTTCTCGAGAGAGACATGGCAGGCCATGATGGCCATTGATGATGAAGCCGAAGTTGACTGGGCGGGCTACATCTTTTACAGCGTTCGAGATTGTGTTCAGCTTTACCCTTCGGTGCCTTTGCTGAATGGAATGCAGCTCAGCTGGCTACTGGAGCAGAGCTTTCCTCGGATAGCAGAAGGTCGATCTAACATTCTGGACACAGACTTCTTCCCGTTCAAGCCTCGTTCCCCCTAAAATAGGAATCATGTTGTTGTTTTTCTTTTTCTCAACTCCTTGCACTATTACTTGTTTTTCTGTGTCTTGTTTGTCTAACTCATGAGATTATTTAAAGCCTGAACAATATGTTGAATCACCACGCACTTGGGAAGTACACCAAGGAGAACTTCAAGTCTTGGAAGAAGCTGGCTCTTATAAACCTACAAAGCATCCATCCTGAAATGGCGGATGTGCTGGAAAGAGGTCCAATAAAAATTATGAAACCTAACACTTTTGTAGGGGCTGCTGCTGCTGGAGAAGAACCAAGACCTCAATTGGTTCGAAAGCCCTATGAGGAATATACAACAGAAGACAAAAAGAGAGCTCAGCTAGAACACGTAGCAAATAAGCTGATTTATGATTGTCTACCAAAATTGATGGCTGACAAAGCACTTGACTTTGATACTGCCAAAGAGATGTGGGATTATGTCTGCGAAGCATCCCAAGAGACAGATCAAATGAAACATAATAAGCTACAAGTAGCCGTTGATAAATATGAGTCATTTTCTATGATTGCAGGTGAATCCATACAGGATATGGAAGAACGCTTCAACACCATAATAGGCGAACTTCACAATCTCGGAAAAGAATATGGAAACGGGGAGATGGACAACAAAATTATCTCCAAATTATACCCAAGAGATGATTGGTTCGCGAAGATGACAAGTTTGAGTGAAAAGGACCTCAATAACATGACAACATTCGAGGTATTTGCTCAACTCAAATCTCACGAGTTCATTATACAGCAGTCGAAGAACGAAGCAGCCGTGGCACAAGCTTCGTCAAACCTCGCTGGCAACTCTGAGGACTTAGCGTATTTCGCTAAGAAGGACTTCAACAAATATAAGATGAAGAAGCCCTTCTACAAGCAATAAAGACCTGCTCCAGCATCACCAGCAAAGGGAGCGATTTCCAATGCAGGTACACAACCCATTGATCTGAAGATCAATGAACTTGAAGACCAGATGAAAAAGCTGCAGAAGATGATGAATGAAGCTAAGGCTGAGAAAGAGGCAAAAGAAATTCAACCACAGGATTCATTCTCAGCAAATTAAAAAATGCGGTATTTTTGCCCCAATATCCTGCAGTTTTAGCCTTTAAAGGCTAAAACTGTAAAAATATTCAAACACAAACAACAACTTGCATTTTAAGCCCGATTTACTTCATTTGTAGCCCGATTTACTTCATTTTTACATAAATACAAATTAAAAAAAATTGAACATCTTCTTCTTCAAAGCAGCAACACGAGCGTAGTCTTTATAAAACTCAATACCAACATCAACAGTTGCCCTTAAAATGCTTCATCTCATTAACACACTTTGGAATAAATGAACCTGTAAGATACAAAAATGCACAAAGTTAACACTAAAGATGCACAATATAATAGTAAAAATGAACGTCGATCTGAATAAAACAAATTTTTTAAAACTATATTCGTAAGATACAAAAATGCACAAAGTTAACACTAAAGATGCACAATATAATAGTAAAAATGAACGTCGATCTGAATAAAACAAATTTTTTAAAACTATATTCATGCACAATTAACACAGTCGAGACACGAATGCGAAATCCAGAAACAAAGAAAAAAAATCTGATCGACAGAAGAAACATAAATCAAATTGAACGAAAAAGGAAGAAGAAATCAAATCGCGCGAAGAAAGGAATAAAAAATCTAATGAGATACTATTTCAGATTTTAGAAAAAGCTAAAATTACAAAAATAACCTTAATTTTGCAAAACTGCAGGATAATCAAGGAAAACTGCACACGGAGTGAAATAGATCATGAGCGTTGAAATAAAAAAATCAAAGGCTGAGATTTATTCACATTTCTCATACTAAAAACTATTCTCATATGATCTCTACTCTATATATATATATATATATATATATATATATATATATATATATATAT
>JAPKLW010000665.1:348177-401249 GCA_026898455.1 Plectranthus barbatus
TATATATATATATATATATATATATATATATATATATATATATATATTCAAAAAATATCAACTGCATTATTCTGATATTTTTCATTTTGTTATAGATTTTTTTAAAAAAAAATTAATTCAAACATTTTAATTAAAATATATTTTTATTGAGTAGAGAGAGGATCGATGTCGGACCATGACACAAACCAAAATTAAAATAAAATCAAAAAATTTAAAAATAAAATATTTTTTATTTAGGAGTGAGAGGATCTTTATCGGGTCTGTGTCATGGCTTGATACAGACCCATTACTGATCACAATTAAAATAAAATAAAAAACTAAAAATATTTTTTTTCATAAGGGTGGGTTTGTGTCGTGGGTCGGTATATCGTGCGATATCGACACACTCTTTTTTTACCCACCCCCTCCACCACACTAACCTTCCCCACCACTATACCGACCCCTCCCCTATATTTTATATTTATATATTTATTTTTATATTAAAATTTAAAAATTATTAAAGAATAATATGATTATTGGTGATTATTTAATCATCATAATTATAATCATATTTTTGTTATCAACAGAAAATTAATCTCAATATCAAAAGGTAAAAAATAGGTATTTCTTGAATGTGTTTAATATTTTGAGTATTTCATAATGTGTTTAGTTATTTTTGGTATTTAAAATATTTTTCACCTAATAACAATGTCTAGTAATTACGAGAAAACAAAAACATGACAAAAAGGGAAAATATTAAAAGGGTAGAATAATGTTGTATTACAAATTAATTGGGAGTATTTTTTTCCTATGCCAAGCTGTATGGACCTTAGAATTGTATATAATTTTTCAGACAAATAATAAAGATTATAAGATTCAATCATCTTCACTATCCATTACGTATGGCGAAAATTATAAATAAATGTTACCGAGTTACTTAAAATCATAATTTCTTTTATTTATTAAATTAAATAAGTATTTATTATTTATATAATTTTTGTTGTATTAAATATAAAAATTAAAAAATAACAATTTTATGGTGCACATGGCCCAGGAAAAACTACTAATATGAAATATTTTACTTGATATTAAATTTTAAAAATATATAATATGAAAAATTAATAAATTTAATAAAAACGACATGAGGGGAGAGATTTATCTCTAATTCTTCAATATTTTCTTTCATTACTCATTGTTTTTCACTTTAAACATTCTCCAACTCAAAGTTTCAAAACCATTCTAACTGTGTTTCAAACATTAGCGGACGAAGAGGAGAAATTGGGTTTGGGGAAGAGGAACAATAGATGAAAACATAAGGTGGTGATGTCTTACAAAAAATATTTTATAGGCTAGATTAGGAAGTAGGTTAGGGGGGAGAGAGAGAGTATTTACGATGGGTGGTAGTGTAAATGAGTTTGGGAATGACTGGAAAAAAAAAATGTGTGGGAGAGAATAAATAGAATAACTATACATAATTAAATACTAGATTTACACTCGCGCGAATTAAATTTATGATATTTTATTTTATAATATTAAAATATAATTTAAAATTTACGTATTTATCATTTTTAACAAGTATTTTCAAATACATTTTATTTTTATTCATAAATATTATATTTAAAATATTATAATACTATTATTTTCAATATTATGCATCAAATAAATTAAAAGGAAGTACATAAAGCATAAAGCTTATGGCGTTTGACTTAAAGATGATCACATAAAAGATGTTATACACATATATTTAAAAAATATTAAATATAAAATTGGAGAGACGTAACATTTTAAAGAAAAAATTATAAATATAATTTTGTTGTATTTTTATTAGTGTTATTGTATATCTATGTTATAATAGAAAATAATAAATAAAATTAAATTAAAATAACTTTACGGGAACAATTTTCTTAGACTACTCTTCATATAGGGATGCATTCATATGTTAACCACGATGTTACCTGTTACCTCATTGTCGGTGCATTATCTAGACAAGCTAACTACATTATCTAGGTCATATTTGGTACATTACGAAGATAATGTAATACATTATTATTGCATTATATTATCTATCAGTTTGTACATTATCTTCGTAATGTACCTAATATGGCCTAGATAATGTAGTTAGCTTGTCTAGATAATGCACCGACAATGATATAATAGGTAACATTTGGGAAGTGGTTAAGACATATATATATAGAGGAGGGATCATGTAAAAAAAAATCCTCATATGAGAAAAAAGAATGAATTTTGTCCATCAGATCTAAAAAATCAATGGTTCATATTGAATCAAGCAACAACTAAAATGCAATCAAGCAACAAAATAATCAAGCAACAACTAAAGCACAAACAAGCAACATTGCAATCAAGCAACGACCTGAATACAATCAAGCAATGCCGTGAATGCAATCAAGCATCTTTCTCACTTTCTCACGTTAAGAGTTTTCTCACTGAATCCGCTCCCTATATATATATATATTAAAAGAAGTATATTAAACACAAAGTATATGAAATTTGATTTAAAAACTATTTTATAAATGATTTATACATGTATTGGTTATAAAATTATAAATTAGTGAGATGAAATTTCTTAAAGAAAAAATGAAAAAATAATTTAATTATATTTTATTGATATTTAATGAATATAATTATAATAAAATATAAAATAATCAACAAAATAATATGAAAAGGATTTTGGCGGGAGTAGTTATTTTAGACTACTCTCCTTTAATATATATATAGATTTGAATTTTTGACAGCTGCCTATTATAGATTAAGCACCGATTAATTCCCGACTAGACAATCTAGGCGTTAGGCAGTCCTTCATCGTCTAACTAGTGCCTAACAATTTTTACAACCATAAAAATTCTACAAATAAAATCAATCAAAATATCTCAAAACAATTCGATTCGGTCAGTTTGCAGGTTTAAAATTTCAATTTGAACAATTATATGTCTTGGACTCGTTGTGGCAGGAGATTTTCATTTATTTTTGCACAAATAAAAAATAAAAAATGAATATGAGAACAAGATTTGATATTTTGGGAGAATAAAGAAAAGTAGAGGAGAGAGATTTTAGAACGATAATGTTCTCTTTTCATTTCTTCAAATTAGTCAAACAAAAATCTAAACTAATAAGCTTAAACAAGTAATGTGAACATCCATGGTTCACAAGTAGATGGAATTGTTCATATTTCTATGAACAATTTTATCTATTTATCGATATATAATTGGGAAAAATATTGCAATAAAAGATAAGGAAAACCACATATGTCCATATACAATATGAACAATTTCATCTGGGGAAGGTCTTGGGTTAGACAGACCTAAACGATTTAGGCGGGTTTTATCCATTAACCCAAGCTCAAACCCATATAATATACCCTAATTAGGATTAATAAACCCTATTTGGGATGGGTTAACCCATTTGGGTAGGATAAAACCCGCCTAAACCGTTTAGGAACGCAAGTTTTTGCCTTTCATCTGTTTGTGTAGTGAGTGCAAAATCATACATAAGATTCTCATTGATGCTTCCTAATAATGCCAAAGTCCATGACACTCCAACTTAGTCCAATAATATACAAAAATGTATGTAAAGTATACATTTTTCATGGTCATCATCGTGTCCATTATAGGAACACAAATACACCACTTTCAATGCATTATTTACTTCATAAAAAATGATATTGAGAGTATCAAATCAAAGGGAATATAACTTTAGTACTCAGAAAATAATTCTTTAGTAATGATCAAATTATAATAAACACTGAGTTATTCCACCCATGATTTCCATAATACTCTTGCCAAACTAGATATCCACCTCAATAGAAAATTGAAGGCGTGGAGTAATACTCTACATCCTATACAAAGTTTTGAGCATTTCACTCACAATTCTTGTAAAATGTAATATACCTCAACAAAGCTCTCCTTATCAAAAATTACTTTGATAGATGAATTCCTTTGATTTTGACAAAATACATTATCATCAAAACACAAGTATTTGAATTTGGCCAAAAAAAATGTCACACAATATTCTTTTGTAGTATTTTAGTTCCATCAATTTCAGGATTAGCAATACAATTCATAAATAGAGAACTCACTTTCACCTCCCATTAATTGAAAATCCCAACAACACTATAAAACTTACCAATTTTGTCACACCCTTCAATAATTTAACAACACTAAGGGACATATTCATCATGTACTTAAAATTTTATCTTATTTACTGCTTTTAGTGTATCCTCTCCTACCATAAAATGAGGAATATTGTCAAGTTGGAGGCTAATAAAATGTGGCAATCATAGTTGGTTGAACTTATTTATAACCATAATGAGTAGTCGTTCCAATAATTTATTAGATAGACTCGCATGTGAAATACAGCTGACACTGTATATAACCCTAAATAATTTAACAAGAGGCCAAAAGAATAGGTTGTCGTGCTATCAATCTGTACTTTTAAGAAATAATTTTAATAAATAAGAAAAATTATTAAGGTCGGTGCCATGGTACCGAAACCGACCACAAATATTTTTATGTTTAAATTTAAAAAAATTATGTGAGGTGGTACCCACCTAAACTTTAATTTAAAATAAAATAAATTATTTTGATTTGGCCGCATTTCATGAATCGGTGTCATTTGGAATGACACCGAATAATTACTTATTATATTTTGTTTATTATTTGAAACATTAATTTTGGGTAATACAAAATAATGATGCAATAACTTATTTAAATTATCGACTTGCATAAACGAATTTTAATTAACTGAGACAAATTGAAAACTTAAATAAAATTGTTTTATTAAACAACGTCATAATTTAATGGAACATATTTAGAGCAAAGTTAACCCTCTGAGTTTGTAGCTCGCTCCGGACACAATCACCTCGTATGTTATTCAGACCCACAAACGCTACATCGTTTATGAGCGCGTCGTCTACTGCTGTTAATGCTTGCACCTTGTGAATGCTCCACGCCAGAAGGTCGTCTACTGCTGTTAATGCTTGCACCTTGTGAATGCTCCACACCAGAAGGTCGTCGACTATTTCTAGGGCAAACCACTCGACGAGTTATGTTTGGAGGCGGTACTTTTACTGATCTTGCACATGTTGAAACTTGCCACTCATGTTAATAATAACTGTGAATGTAATCGTACAAGTTTTTTCCATTGGTCTTGCCAATTAATAGTAATGAGTCATCAGAGCAATTAAAATTTGTCTTTACAAAATAAATTATACCATACCGAATTGAAGCAATTGCATGAGAGCATGATATCAAATCTAGCTGAAACTCACGTCATTGACAGGTTCGTGCATTAAGGTCGATCATCCAAGTTTGATCATCATTTTAAGATCATCCACTGTTTGACTAAAATGATGGTTCGGTGGTGGACGCATTGAAATGAACAGTCTGTAGGGAGAGGACTCCTGCTGTGAAGTCCCAGCAGCAACACCCTTCGTAGTGACATAAATACTGGGCTCCAAATATACAGTTTAAAGCCACTGTAGCTCGGTATCAGTTGTCAATAGTGATTTCACAATTCTTCTGCTTCGAGTTTGAGATGTATTATACAAATTATACTCACCAAATATATATTCGGCATCGAAAATCTGCTGGATGTTGCTTCTCAAATAATTTATGAATATATTGGTGGATGGAATGTAAATCAATCGTTCTTCTCCACCAATATAGTTGCACAATTTATCCTGACCATTGTAGTGAACAATTACAGAGCACCAATTTTTCTCCATCTTCACGAAGAAAAATAGTGAAATAATGAAAATGAGAAGAATTAATGCTGTGAAGATTGAGCATAAAAAATAACACACAATCTTTGATTTGATTTCGAATGTGCATGTAAGAGTGCATGCAAACTCACTTATAATTCTGTCTCATTTATGAATACAGTAACACTCATCTAATTTTGGTACAAAATTAAATTTGCATCCACTCGTATTATCATATAACATTCACATGCATGCATGACCTACTAACACATTATTATCATTCAATATTAAAAAGCTCAATTTTCAAAATGTATTTATATATATATATATATATAGGAGGGATCATGTAAAAAAAAAAATCCCATGTGAGAAAAAAGAATGAATTATATCCATCAGATCTAAAAAAATCAATGGTTGATATTGAATCAAGCAACATTGCAATCAAGCAACGACCTGAATACAATCAAGCAATGTCGTGAATGTAATCAAGCATCTTTCTCACTTTCTCACGTTAAGAGTTTTCTTACTGGATCCGCTCCCTATATATATATATATATATATATACAGAGAGAGAGAGAGAGAGAGTGAGAGAGAGTGAGGATCCAGTGAGTCAAACCTTAACGTGAGAAAATAAAAAAGATGTTTGATTGTATTCGTGACATTGCTTGATTGTGCTTTAGTTGCTGGATTATTTTGTTGCTTGATTGCGTTTTAATTGTTGCTTGATTAAATATCAACCATTGATTTTTTTAGATCTGATAGACATGATTCATTTTTTTTTCAGAGGGAATTTTTTTTTACATGATTCATCCTCTCTCTCTCTCTATATATATAATATTAATATAATCGGTGTCCTGGTGGATGTCTTTACCGGAAACCAACTACGGTGGCATCGATCGAGTCCACCACTTAATTTATTTCTATAATTGTTTAAAAAAAATATAGTTTGTCGGTGTTAGGGTCAGTGTCACTACCCAACACCGACCACACTGGAAGTGACCAAATCCACCACCACTTAATATATTTTCTATAATTATACATATAAAAAAAATGTAGGTCTATGTATGTGTCGGTGTCATTACCCAGATATCAAATGTAATTACATATAAAAATATATTCGTGGTCTGCGATTTGGCACCGATCGAGTTTAATATTATTAATTTGATATTGGCAAATTATTTTAAATAAGTTTTGATTTGATTTGTCTTTATAATTTCATCATCATTAACTTGATTATATCCATTTCAATCATTAACGGATTTTAGTTAAAATTGTGTATTTCTCAAATGAGTTTAATTTTTTTATTATTTAAATTATTTTTCACATATTTATTTTTTTATGTATATATAAATAATATATTTAAAACACAAAGGTTACACGACAAATTAAAAACACCATAAACGACATAAATCAGATAGGAATAATTGATATATTGTAATATAATTTTATTATCGAATTTTTTCGATCATTTCAACAATTATTAACGTTGAGTTATTTATTCATATATATTTTATAATTTGAATAAGTATTCAGTAGATTAATAGTATTATATATATTTCTAATAATTAATTATTTTATAGTAATTTATTTTATTTGAGATTAATAAATGATTGTGATCGTAATAAAATATAAAAAATTGAAAATGTATATGAGTGTTGTTTTGGGTGGGATGGGGTAAGTAAAATATCTAGAGCTGAATTGGAAATTATGGGTGCGAGCGCTAATCCCGGGGGTCATATCAACGTTAGAAATGGCGGCGGGCCGGAGAAGGTGAATGGCGGCGGCGGGGTGTTGGCACCGAAGAATTCGGCGGTCGAACCGACGAAAGGTGGCCTCCGCCATAATCCTGGGATATCATTTGATTGGACGTCTGAGGAACAGTCGACACTCGAAGAATTGCTAACAAAGTCAGTTTATGGTTTCTCCAATTAGTCTATATCTTTCCGCGCGTGAAATACTGCTTTTTTTTTTTTTTTTGTGTTGGAACTTGGATTTGCTATTATTTGGTATGTGTTTGCGATATCTTGTTACTGGATTATTTGTTTATCTTGAAGGTAGTTTCATGAATGAGTTAAATTTCCGCAAACCATTTAGAGAGCTATGATAGGAGCCAATTTGAGCGTTGTCTCGTTGAGAAGTAAGGTTTTGAAGTGTCCCATTGCTTTAATTTTCTTGGTGTGATTTCAAATACTATTGCTTGCACCAACTTCTCAACTATCAATATCAATCAAACTACCAGAGGAACTAGGAATTGTTTTGATAACTCGAGATAATTGCCCTTTATTCTCACCACTTGGTTGAGGTATCATCGTTCTTATCTTGTTTGACCGTATAAAACCTAATTAACAAAACCGCTTGTTATTTTCTTTATCTTTCCTTTTCATTTGATAACTATTGACCTATTTACTGCCATTCCATAATGAGATGCAGCCATGTCTTGATTGCTTCTATGTTTTACCCTTAGATAATATTTTTGACCTTTTGCAGATATGCCTCAGACACAGCTGTTGTCCGTTATTCTAAAATTTCTCAGGCATTAAGAGATAAGACAGTTCGGGATGTTGCATTGCGTTGCAGATGGATGAATGTGAGATCTTGTTTCCATTAATTCTTCCTTTTCAGTTTTACTTGTGATGTTTTGCTGCAGAAGTTTGTAGAATAAGCTTAATGCTGTGAACTTTGTGTATGGTAGTACAGACGGTGATATTCTGTCTACTTTTGAATTCTTATGCGAATGGAAATCTATGTTCAGGGTTGAAACACAATGATTGTAAATAAAGTATTTGGCGGATATTATGTTGTTGAGCTAAAAAACTTTTATTTTGGAGATAACAAACAGGGACATGGGGGAGAATCAAGGAAAGGAAATGTTGATCCCAAAATCGGGGGGCAAGAGGTTAAAGCACCTTGGATGCACGACTTCAATTCATATTGGGGACATCCCAAGTAGAACTTAAACTAATGCATCATATTTCCAAAAAAAAAAAAAAAAAAAAAAGAAAGAAAGGGCAAGGAAATGTTGATTATGGTTGTCAACTATCTATTGTGATATGCATCAAACTCTGTTAGGGTGTTGGCCGTTATAATTTTCCTACTTTAGAAAGCAATTGTATTTTATGATATTTATATGACACAAGAAACCTCAATTTTTTTTTTATTTTGCAAGTGATAACCATTTCTTAGCTTCCGTACTTGTTTGAGTAATTAAAAAGCTCTTCCAAAAGAAACAATATCTCCTGTATATATATGTGAGCTTACGAGGTTGGGTTTAGGGCTGGAAGAAACTATAACCTGATATAGTTAAGGTACATATGATGATAGTTTCCACTGCAAGTTCAGTTGATTATTGGAAATTATTGTGTTCATTGGAAAAAGGAAATGCAAAATAT
This sequence comes from Plectranthus barbatus, assembly GCA_026898455.1. Classification (NCBI taxonomy): domain Eukaryota; kingdom Viridiplantae; phylum Streptophyta; class Magnoliopsida; order Lamiales; family Lamiaceae; genus Plectranthus; species Plectranthus barbatus. The sequence goes on from JAPKLW010000665.1 coordinate 357,262, forward strand.
AAATGAAATTAACATGGTTTTAGAATCACCATTGTTCACTTTCTTCATAATCTATGAGGATGGCAAGCAGCAATAAAAGATGTTGAACAAAGAAGACGGAACTCTTTGCAAGTCTGATTTTTATTACTGCTAATTTTGCCTTTCCTGATTGTGAATGGTTTGCTGTTCTGCAGAAAAAGGAGAATGGCAGGAGAAGGAAAGATGATAACAGTTCATCAAGGAAAAATAAAGACAAAAAGGTACCTGAAATATTCCATTTTACTGAGGAGACTTCCTTACCAAAACTGTAAAAGAAACACCATTATCAACATGCAATGGATGACTAATGTGATGCAATTTGAGCTTCAATAATGTACTCTTTTATTGGGAAGCAACACTTTCGGGTTATTTCTGTCTCATCCATATTGCTACAGCTTAGTGGATATTAATCTGTAAACTTATTTAAAACCTGTTTATTCGAAATTTCAGGCTGGTATTCCAAAGACAAATCAACAGTGAAATTGAAGTTTATGTGCAATGGATCTATTAAATTCATTTCATTAGTATTCTTACTCCATGATCTCTATTTTAATTTCATTTTCAGGAGAAAGTTACAGATCCATTGCCAAAATCATCTCAGGGAGCAAATCGAACCAATGGCCCTCCTTATGCTCGGCCAATGATTTCAATGGACAATGATGACGGAATACCATTCAATGGTTAGTCTTTGCACTTACCTTTCACTAACTATCTTGTAGAGAAGCTCTAAATATGGTTCCCATTTAAAATTGTCTTTTTACTTGAGAGTTAATTTACCATATGTAACACCCCAAAATCATTTGGACCCTTTGGAAATTGGCTTGTTAAAACATCTTGAATAAATTACTCAAAGTAAATAATTATATAAAAAAGAAAAACTTTTGAGAAAGTAGGTTTTATGCATAAAACTTCATAATTACAAGTGCTCTAAATTTTAATAGAATTTGCGCAAATAAAGGTGCATGAAGGAGAATTCTTCTTAAAATATCTTTCAAAGTGAGAGGAAACCACGTCCTGAAATCGCATCTCCCGTGTTACTCTTCATCCTAAAAGGAGTGAAAATCATAGGAATGAGCATAAAACTAAGTGGGCTTCCTTTAAGCATTTACAATAAATTGACATATGCATAATTTGTAAGAGAACACATAACTTATGAACCATAAGGTTCTGACCCTCGCGAGTCCTTTCATTTCATCCTGAAGGATCCATTTCCTTTTGACCCTAAAGGATCCCTTACTTTCACCCCGAAGGACCCATTTGCTTTCAAACAATAACACATAAACAACAATAATTATAACCATAAACAACATTGCTTACAGATATGAGAACACTGATGGGTTTGTATACTGAAAGCATTTATTACAATGAGTATACAACGGTTTATTTCTCCTATCTGATAACAATCGTACATGTATGAACAATGGTATCCTCTTGTCTCACCGATAGGGACGATCATACGGCGTGTTGTAGATCGCAGAAGACAGTATGATCACTTGACCTAGTGAGACATAAACATGATCACAGCCGAGACAGCATATGAGGATACGTCTGTCCGGATGGCTGCGGCAATATCAGAATAAGTAATCTGTCTTGGTTACTTGACATGCTGGTACGCAGAGGTGACGTATTGATAGACCGCAGTGAGATATATTCGTCTGTCTGACATCAGCGAATAAAAGATCTCGTTATATTGATTGAGTTCAAACCCTAACGAAGGTTCAGGGGTTTGCACGGGTTGACTGTTGCTTTGACTTGCCATGGTGGAGAGCCAACACAGCGCGCTCGTATATCCGCATCTTGGGTAACAGCAGTTCGTGTAGTACCGACTGAGACTGAACTTAGGTAACCATATCCGAGTAATAGGATGGGGACATTCCCTGAGGAGCTCAATAACATTCATCGTGTCAAAGTCCTGCAGGCTGATTAAGTTCAGGCACGGGTGATAAGGTTTGAGTGGTACTACTCAGGAATAATAAGATATTAATTAATTGTAGTTAGAGCTTGTCAGAGGCTCCGATTAATTAATAGATGTCCGGTAACCTTAAATATGAGGATTCTCAATTAATGCAACCCGTTCTCACAACGTGGTAATAAAGGGGTAGATCAGTATTAATTATGTGGTGAAAAAAAATTAATATTAATTAATTAATTGTGTCCTGGGTTGTGGACATGAGAATTAATTAATTTATAGGCCCACTTTATTATTTGCATTAGGTCCCAGGTTTGGCCCAAATAAGTGTGCTGAATTGAGCCCAGTAGCTCATTAGGGATAAAACCCTGGGTCTATAAATAGACCACTCTCTTTGGAAATCCTAGCCACCTTTTTGTGATTATTCAAATCAGTCAAAACCCTAGGGCAGAGAGAGAAGAGGCGCCGATCCCAAGAGGAGGAGGAGAATTTCGATTCTGGTCCTGCTCAAGCCACAGATCTACGGAATCCTCACCAGTAGTAGATCTGAACAACACTGGGACACAGATCTGAAGATCTAATATGGAGAACAACAGATTTCTTCTTTCCCTTTCTTTATTTTCGATTTTCTCTAGAAATTAGTTTTCTAATTTCTATTTCCGCAGAGAAATCGGATTGCGTGATTGAATTGGATTTTGGAATTCAAACGCAAAAGATCGGTACAGACACTACGGATTTACGGTAATCTCTCAATCCACAATTATGTATTAAATTCATAGGAGAATGCTAGGGTTTTGAGAATAATTAATTATGAGCAATATTCATAGATCGATCCGGTTCAGTTTGATTTTGGTGATTCGGTTCACGGAAAAACCCTACAAACACTACTACAAAAAAGCTAATAGACAACGCGGAAATTGCGTAGTCTATTGAAAATTTTCACGTTGTCTATTTAAGTGTAGTCTATTGATGGACGCTAATAGACAACGCGGAATATGTCAATAGACGACGCGGACTTCCACGTCGTCTATATGTTAATAGACGACGCGGTTGTCCGCGTAGTCTATATGTCAATAGACAACGCGGACTTTCGCGTCGTCTATTAACATATAGACGGCGCGAATGTCCGCGTCGTCTATTGGCATATAGACTATGCAGACAACCGCGTTGTCTGTTACTTTTTTTTTTCGATTTTTTTTTGTTTAATTTCGAAAATCTTGTAAAAAATGATATAAAATAATTTATATAATGCAAAAACGATAAAAAATATAGAAAATGACAATTTAATAATTCTCACAATTAAATTAATTCTCAAAATTATATATGTTTTGAAATAATGTAGTGTTAAAATTAACTACAACTATACAAAGTAATCTAAGTACATCATAAATTTTCTTCACATATGCCTCAAACAGATTTGTGGTCCAAAGCTTGCTGGTTAGACATTCTGAAAAGGGACTGCATGAAATCAAGAAATCATTACTAATAGCACAACACATTGAAATTGGAATCCTAAACCAATAAGAACACGACAACCACAAACCGCAAACATGAAATTAATAACCATTACTAATTCACAGTTACTTAAGTAGATATATATCATAAACAAAAATCGGGCAGCATAACAGCTTAAAATGGTTCAACCCAAAAATCAACAAACCACATTTATACAATTCAAATATCTTAATGACAATCGAAAAGCATAATAACATCTTAAAATGATTAAACCAAAAAATCAACAAACAACATGTCACATAATAACGATAACACAACCCTCATACCTCATTTGTTTAATCAAGCTGACCAAATACAACTATATATACATGAAATCAATATTAACCCAAGGGAAGTAAATGCTTTAATTATCAATTTCAAAGATAAGTCATCATTCATATTTCCATATCTGAGTAATCAAGTAGACCGACATACTTGATCTCATATGATGCTCAACAATTTCACACCATTCCGTACGAATTTCATTGATTTCACGTGTGCAAACCCAAATCTCACACCATACTTGATCTTATAAAATAAATTTATTTAAATTTGCAAACCCAAATTTTGTAGGAGAATTTCAAAACTTTACGCTCAATTGCTTTAGAAATTATGCTTAAAATTCTAGACATAACTTATAAAGCAATTAAGAATAATGAGAATTATATTTTATTTTTTAATCATTAATATTTTTATTTCAACCATCGTCAATATTATCAATCTAAAGAATAAAATTCATTTTAATCTTTTGTTTCTTAGTTACTCAAATTTTGTAATATTAGAAAATAGAGCGATCAACAATGTACATCGGTATGAGCAAACATTTTCCTCAACATTAATTATGGAAAAAATGAAGTGCCAAATATAAGTAGCACAAATATTCCTAATATAAAAATAATTATATATTATATTTTGTTTCCTTCATTATTGAGCTAATTGTTCTTTTCTTTTTCTTTTTCTTTTTCACTAGGATTCAGTTTTTTTTCTGAGTTTTATTGAGCAGAATTGTCTGTTTAGTGAGCCTTCAACACTCTGTTTTCTCATGCAAAAGCAGAGAATATTGATTGTCTTTGAATACTTTCCAACTTGTAATTCTTGCTTCTATTCTGAAAAATCTGTGCTTTAGAAGCTATTAAATCAGAGTTTTTTTTTATGTCCCATTATTCTCCGATTGTCCCTTTTTTTCACATAAGATTTCTTGAAGAATTGAACTTCGGCTTAGAATTGCTTTCCTGTTATCTGAAATTAGGAAGTGAAATCCATACTTTGCTTAAAACTCTGATGTGGACCTCAGCTTGTGTTACTCTAAAGATTTGATTTTGACATGATGTGTATCCTCTCAACTTAAAAAAATCCAAAACTTGCTGAAAAACCTGTGTTGGTTTTTAAATATCAGAGTCGTCGTGCTTAGACAAGAGCACGAAATGCAGTGGAATAATTAATCGTCACTTACACTTATGTTTTCCTTCAAAGATTATTTAAACTCAGGAATATATTAAGGTTTCTTCACAGTTATACACTAGCAATATGATTGCTAGGTGTAAAGTCTTGTGTGTAATGAAACAGTAAATGAACACGATGTTTATAGTGATTCGATCCAAATAGATCTACGTCCACTCCTTAGCCGAAATGCTAAGAATTCACTAAGTAAGTATACAGAGTACAAGGATTGGTCTTTTCCGTTAAGTAGGCAGCGAGCTTTCGACCTGGCTACTTGACAGCTATCCTCCGATATTCTGAACTTCTCAGGTGTAGGTTCGGCTGAGTCAAGGTCACACCTTCGTAAAACTTGCCTTTCCTACTTTGGAAGTTTAATAGTTACTTCCTAACTTTCCTTCGGATGCGGCTAAACGCCCGTCTTAGTCTAGACCTTTTCAGGTGTTCGACTGTTGGATTCTTTTAGAAAAGAAAGGTATCCCAATGATTGAAGAATCTTAAATGCAATCAAGAATCTCTTCAATGGAGTGTCAGTAATTCAATGGGAACACTCTATGGGAACACTCTGGTAGTTGAAAGGCTTTGAATATGTTTCGAATATTTGTTTTTCAACGAATTGCTCTCGTGCTTTTCGCTTTTGTCTTAGGAATCTCCTGAAAATAAGTGTATTGAATGAGCAGCCCTTCTCACTCTTCCGGACTTGCCTTTTTATACTTGAAGATTCAAACTTTGAATCTTTGTATCCGTTAGACACAACGGTCTCTTTGTCCGAGAGTGGTTTGTTTTTCAGCTTGCTTTCTGGCTTCGTACATTACTTTTTGACCTGCTTCTGAAAAGTTCTGTCCTTGCATGTACGGTTGTCAGAACGTTGGTATAGCGATCAGTGTTGTCTGCCTTGCTCTGCTAGGTTCATTTAACACGATCTGCTAGATGAGTGTCTTTGGCGATTAGCTAGATGTTGGCAAATGCTAAGTCCTCATCGTTCTGCTAGCCACGTATCTGACTGCTGAAGCCTCAACAAAGTCAAGCCTTTTCTTCCTTATGCTTCCAATTGCTATCTTTAGCGATCTGCTAGGTGTTGGCAAAAGCTAAGTCCTTAGCATTCTGCTATCACACCTCTTCTAGCATATAATCTCCGTTGTCAGCAGATAGAGCTTCTAGCAAACTAGTCTATTACAACTCGACGCTTGGCCTATACAGGACATTACAGGATATGCTAGACTATACTAGATTTCAGCATTTGATCGACCACTCTAGTAAGGTTTGATCCAACAAAACCTTTTTACAATTTGATCCTAAGGGAGATTCAGGAATAATTTCCCAACAATTTCCCCCTTTTTGGTGTGATCAAAGCTTACTATCATTTGCTGAAGCTAAGAGGAAGAATGTCTGTGTTTACAAGACTATGCTAACCTAGCATTCTAACACATAGTTTATCCATCTTAGTTTTAGCAGATTTAAAAACATGACATTCTCCCTCAATAAATGCTGGGAAATATTTATCGATTAATCACATAAGTAAATGCTGCAATGGTAATATGCTGGAAATCCTAGCACCCAAAATAAATCCGCAAGCATTTTACTCTACCAATCTTAAAATGATTTGCATAAAGACGTAGGTTTGCTGAGTACACTGATAATGTAACTCAACTAAGACACGCAGTAAAAGTCAGATATTGACAATGAGAGATTGTCCAAGTCTGATCAATTTTCATTCATATGATTTGTTCATTACAAGTACAATGAAAAGTGATAGACTCAAAAAAAATATGAGACGAAATAGAGTACCAGAGAGATATCATCAAGAGTCTGGAGCCGGCTTCTTTAGCTTGTCAAACTCGTTGAATTTGTTTGATGCTAGCTGCACGAACTTATCCTAGAATTCTTTGCTTGCTTTGCGTTCAGCGGCCTCCATCTCAAGTTCCTTAGCAATCCTCTCGTTCTCTTCTTCAAGCATCTTGATTTTTAGCTCCATTTCTCTCTGTCTTAGCTCTTCCAGAGCTTTTCTCTTTTCTTCTTTAGCAGCAGTGCGAGCTTCTTCTGCTTTCTTCCTCTCAGCAGCCTCAGCAATTCTCCTTGCTTCCCCCGCTTTGATTGCATCCAAAAAGGTGGAGGAGAAGGTATTAAACCTGTGATCGACGCTTTGCTTGTGTTCGGCTACATCTTCCTTTACTTCTTTGACATTGGTTTTCACAGAAGTAATGTCGGTCTTGACAGAAGTGACATCGGTCTTGACCTCGGCAATTTCTCTCCTTATGTTTCCATCACCATTCTCTCAGACATGGTGGACACAGCGTTCTGGACAGCCATTTGAACTACAGAGTTCAGATATGATGGGAAGGTGAGAGAGCTAACCGGAGTAGCAAAGAAGGATGAAGTAGTAGGGACAATGATTGCTTGGCTCCTAGCAGTGGAAGTGGAGATTTCCTCCATGACTACTTTTGTGCTCACTGTTTCAGCAGTATCAATTCTTTCGGTAGTAGCTAGTAGATATACAACCTCCTCGATTTCTTTCAGATACTCTGCTTCAGCGTCGGCAATTGCAGCTTCCTCGAGCTTCCGTGCTTCTGCTAGAGAATGTGCCAACATATATGCCCACAATTCCTCCTCTCTGTTCCGGTACGCGACAATCTCAAACCTTTGAGCATTGCGCTCTTTTTCCTCACGAATCGCAGCTAATCGAGCCTGCAATTGTTCTTCTTTGATTCTGGCAAAATCTTCTTGGCGTTTATTATATTCAGCAGATGCTCTGGCATGACGCTTTGAGAATTGAATGTGGCCGTCAGGGGCAAATGTTGACTTTGGCAAGGAACGAGGAGAGGATGTTCTCCGGTGAGCCTTGATTATCTGAAGTCTTGCAATGATAGCCTTATCAGAATATTGCTTGGTGCAAGGAGATTGATCCATCCATTCGTTTGCCCATATCTCCTGACGCTTCCAAAAATCCAAACCCTTCTATGCCATCATTATCTCTCTTTCCTCCATGCAGAGTTCTCGAGAAATGTAGTCATACTTCTTCCACCGTCTTAACTCGCATCCCAATGTCTTTCCATCGTCAGTATCTTCCTCCAATACTCCAGCAAAGACTTCTTTTACATCCTCCTCAACCATCAAAGTCACAAATTTTTCAATGTCTTGTCCAAGCAGTTCAAAATCAGAATTTACCTGACCCTCATTGAATGGCAATCGAAGTCGATCCCTGCATTCTGTGGAGATTTTCCTTGGTGATTTTGCATCATATACGCCTGTGGTCTCTCCGTCGGAATCTGTTTCAGAGAAGCATGTGGGGAGGAAGCCTGCATCTTCTTCGACAGGATTATTAGAGACAGGGTCTTCCTCAGGATTTGCTTCAGCTATCCCAGCTGACGATGTGACTTCAGCAGTCTTCGGATGGCTAAACACTTGCTCAGCAGTTAAGTTGCCATCCATGTCAGCGACTTGCTCTTTTGCTCTAGAAGGACCGGCTTCCGAATCTCCCGGTAGCTTTCTGGGTGATCTTCTGAGCGGAGTCTCCTCATCCGAATTACAATATAGTTCATCAAGCGGGTCACGGTTTTGAACATCTGTGCCTAGGAGCGGAGGAGGCTCACTGAATTTGCCAGCTTGAAGTGCTTCATCGAACTCCTTGTCTGACATGGCATCTTATTCTGAAATGATTGCTCTTTCAGCATCAACTGGAGGAATAGAAATGGTGATCCGTCCATCCTTTTGACCTTTCCTTTTCTTAGCAGCATTTCTTTCCGTAAATGCTTCTGCTAGCATTTGAGCAGCTTTCTTTGGAGCCGCACGCTCCTCAGCAGCTTGTTTGACTTGTTCAAATCGTCGATCCCTTGCTTCAAATGTCAAATCATTGACAAACTTTCTGTATTCTCTTCTTTCGATCTCCTTTTTCTTAGCATCACGCTTTCTCTTATTTTTCCTCACGCCTTTGAGGCGCTCATCTAGACATTTGGAGGACAGAGGAGTGTTGTCCTGAGCTTCTGCGGTAGAGACAACGGTCTTCTTTTCTGCTACGGCTGTAGCAGTCTTCTTCTCTGCTGTGGCCTTTGCAGAGTCCTCTTCTTCTGAATTTAGGACTAGTTTCCTTCGCGTTTGCCTTCTCGCGTTCTTTTCAGGAGAGGTGATGGTAGACCTCTTCTTTGTTGGAATTTCAAGCGCAATAGCCCCAAGATTAAGTGGAGGTTGTTCGGCTTACTTTGCGGTCATTATCTCGTTGATTTGATCTGCTGGTAGATTCCCCAATTTCTCAATGTCCTCGAGATTCTTGAAGCAATGCTCTGTTTCAGCATTCGTCCAGAGTAGAGTAATTTCTTCAGCAGACATAGGAATAGCCGACTGCAATATCAGTGTTGCCGTAGTGGCGACATCTGGTTTTTCAGGGGATGTGGGTTTGTCCTTGTCCACATTCGATTTTCCAGTCAGTAAACTGAGGATTTCTGAAGCTTACAGGCTTGGGCTCTTTCCTTGTCGCCGGAATGTAGTCCGTAGGAAGAAGACTTACACCACGGTCAACTCTGTGTTGGTGTACAGCATTTCCAAGTACTTGCTGATTTTTAACCCAAAATTCACGTTCGAAGAGAACGTTCCATCTATGGCCATGTGATCATTCTTCCGAGCATGTTCAGCCCATCGCTCGAAGAAGAATTCGGCCCAATTTTCTTTGATGTTGTCGTTCAGGGCCATCATAACGGCATATTTCTTGGTTGACAGTTCCGAGTAAGATCCATCATCACACTGGAGCATCTTAATCACTATCTCTGCCAGGATCTTGTAATCATCCTTCAATGTGTTGATCGGAGTAGCAACCCGAAATGTGATAACCTGTCCCTTCTTATCCTTTAACTCTCCGGGTTTCTTTCAAAGGTTCCAACGTCTCTCCATCTCAGCAATATCATTCACTTTATATTGCGAGATTCTATCCCCATAATTTCTAAGTCCGAAGGTCCTCGAGAGGAGTTCAGCACTTACATCTATAATATTTCCATAAACACAGTTTTTGAATGATTTCTCCACATCATTCATCACCGCCCGTGCATAGAATTCAGAAACCATGTGGGGATGGAAATGGTCAGGTTCAGCAGAAAGATACTTTACCAGAAGTTCGGAATCATGAAATTTCATTATCCATTCTGGGATGTGAGTCGCGGCAAGGGGCAAATAAAGAATCCTGTCCTTCATAATCTGGGCTAGACGTTGCTGCTCCGCTGAGTGACCGGACAACTCCTTCCCGGCCATAACCACTAGTTGGGCATAAGGGATTGATTCATCGATGTCCTCCTTTTTTTATTATCCCAGTGAAACCGGGTGCATGTCGTACATGCAATGGTGAGCCTGTAATGGGTGGAAAAATGAAGTGGATGGTTGCGATGTAGATGTAGAGGTACTGGGTTCTGGATTTTCTGTGGTAGGTGATTCGGGATTTGTAGGGTTCTCGGCCATGGTTGGGAATTTTGAGATTCGAATGGAGATTTTTGAGAGGGTTGGTGAAGGTGTGCGAATTTTCAGAAGGTTAGGGATTTGAATTTTTGTTTTGCGGAGAAATAGATGGGTTCGAAAGGTGAAGTGAAATCGATGGAAATCGACGGTAGAGATTGTTCCCTTTTTAAGTTCAATCGACGGCTGGGGTTAAGTGGTCACGTCGTGCGAGTACGCTTTCTCTCAAGAACTAGAGTGCTGATGACGTGGCACGTTCTAATTTGTCGCAACCGCCTGCGTGCATTAAATGCACCTCTTTAGAGATTCAAAAATTTCCCGCGTCTGAGTGATACGATTCAGCAGCCGGAAATCTAGGATTTAAGTGAGATCTCATCAGAGAGAACACCTGACGTCGGATAATGATTATAGTCTGTCAAGAAATCCCACGTAGTGCCAACAATCTTTATATCTCCGATATATTGAATATAAAATCCATCACTCTCCATCTCCGGTTTATCCTACTATTTCCGATTAGACCTTCACTTAATGTGACCACTATACTCTCTGTGCGGCTGTTCGTATTCCGAGAGAAATAGTAACCCGATGTGATTCAACTAGGTCTATAAATAGCATGTCTTGAGATCCTCTTGGTACACCTTCCAGCGCACCTTTGCTTAACCTTCTTTTCTCTTCAAACAAAAATCCTCTCTTTAGAAAGCATGGAACATGCCTCAGCTCTCTTTGTACCCAGGAACTGAATCCTGTGTGAGTCTGGTCTCTACTCGGAGTATGAGGCCGACTATCGAGTGGCGGAGACGACAATGGCTGGTCTCCATTCTAATGGACTTGGAAAGTTCGTGTGCATCACCCTACACGCTTTTCAGAGAGATCACCTTCGACACTTCATCCGGTCGAGTGATTCCGAGGGAGACTCCATCTTCGGTCTCTTCAGGAATCAACTGGTGAGGTGGACTCCCGACACTTTTGCTGCCGATTTCGGCCTTCCACGGGGTCCGGTTGCTGTGATGGACTATCGTCGTGAGGAGATAGCTCCAGAATGGACTTCATGGATGAGGTGGAGGGACTCTCCTCAGTTCGAGTTTCCCCTACCCCCTCTGCCTATGGCCTTCAGACTCAATACAAGGTCATCTTCAAAATTGTCTGTGGCATGATCGTCGGGGAGGATCCTGACGACATGACATTCTCCAGCGAGACATGGAGGGCCATGATGGCGTTCGATGATAAGGCGGAGGTGTACTGGGCAACCTTCGTCTTCCAAAGGGTGCAGCGGTGTGTCCGGAGCTTCCCAAATCAACCTCTCCCCTACGGGATGCCATTAAGTTGGCTACTAGAGCAGAGATTCTTGGATCTCGCTCTGGGTTCCTCTAACCTTAGGGGAGTTGATTTCTACCCTTTAGGCCGTTGCCTCCTTTTTAAATTTGTTGTACTCTACTTTTCAATGTAGATAGTTTTTGTACTTACATATTTATGAAATGATAAGCTTTCCACTCCAAATGACTCGTAATCATGTTCTGTGATCTTTGACAAACCAACACGATTTCAACCATATACTTATGCAAAGTATCGATAATAACTTCGAATAAGGTTAACTTGAAGTAAAATCCGAATCAACTGTCTTGATTTGTTGAATTTCTTTTGCCTCTTTCTCAGCCTTAGCTTCATTCATCATCTTCTGCAGCTTTTTCATCTGCTCTTCAAGTTCATTGATCTTCAGATCAATGGGTTGTGTACCTGCATTGGAAATCGCTTCCTTTGCTGGTGATGCTGGAGCAGGTCTTTATTGCTTGTAGAAGGGCTTCTTCATCTTATATTTGTTGAAGTCCTTCTTAGCGAAATACGCTAAGTCCTCAGAGTTGCCAGCGAGGTTTGACGAAGCTTGTGCCACGGCTGCTTCGTTCGTCGACTGCTGTATAATAAACTCATGAGATTTGAGTTGAGCAAATACCTCGAATGTTGTCATGTTATTGAGGTTCTTTTCGCTCAAACTTGTCATCTTCGCGAACCAATCATCTCTTGGGTATAATTTGGAGATAATTTTGTTGTTCATCTCCCCGTTTCCATATTCTTTTCCGAGAATGTGAAGTTCGCCTATTATGGTGTGGAAGCGTTCTTCCATATCCTGTATGGATTCACCTGCAATCATAGAAAATGACTCATATTTATCAACGGCTACTTGTAGCTTATTATGTTTCATTTGATCTGTCTCTTGGGATGCTTCGCAGACATAATCCCACATCTCTTTGGCAGTATCAAAGTCAAGTGCTTTGTCAGCCATCAATTTTGGTAGACAATCATAAATCAGCTTATTTGCTACGTGTTCTAGCTGAGCTCTCTTTTTGTCTTCTGTTGTATATTCCTCATAGGGCTTTCGAACCAATTGAGGTCTTGGTTCTTCTCCAGCAGCAGCAGCCCCTACAAAAGTGTTAGGTTTCATAATTTTTATTGGACCTCTTTCCAGCACATTCGCCATTTCAGGATGGATGCTTTGTAGGTTTATAAGAGCCAGCTTCTTCCAAGACTTGAAGTTCTCGTTGGTGTACTTCCCAGGTGCATGGTGATTCAACATATTGTTCACGCTTTAAATAATCTCCTGAGTTAGACAAACAAGACACAGAAAAACAAGTAATAGTGCAAGGAGTTGAGAAAAAGAAAAACAACAACATGATTCCTATTTTAGGGGGAACGAGGCTTGAACGGGAAGAAGTCTGTGTCCAGAAGGTTAGATCGACCTTCTGCTATCCGAGGAAAGCTCTGCTCCAGTAGCCAGCTGAGCTGCATTCCATTCAGCAGAGGCACCGAAGGGTAAAGTTGGATACAATCTCGAACGTTGTCAAAGATGTAGCCCGCCCAGTCAACTTCGGCTTCATCATCAATGGCCATCATGGCCTGTCATGTCTCTCTCGAGAAGGAGAGATCGTCCAGACTTTCTCCCAACAGCATGTTATGGGCGATACGGAATATCACCCAATATGGAGTCTGCAGTCGCTTCCGTCGAACGATAGTCCCAACACTGACACTGGACCCCTGGGAAGGCCGAGACGTCGAGAGAAGAAGTCAGGAGACCAACAGACAGCTTGCCGCGGAAGGAACCATAGATGAGCCCTTCCTCAACAGAGCAGTCTTTGATAAAGTCTCGCAGAATATCGCCATGAAAAAATCGTGGGGGGGTTGTGACGAATTTAGCCAACCCGCTCCGATTAAGCTTCGTCATGACCGTCTCAGCCACAACGTAATCGTCGTCATACAGTGAATACAAACCAGACTCATGAAGAATCTGATTACGGCATACTTCTAAGGATTGTCCTGGAGAATCGATAATTATTTTTTGGAGGACTTGAAAAGAAGCTATGAAGAAGTATGCAGATTAGGGCACTTGTGTTGTTAAGGTTCATCACAAGAAGGCTCTTTATATAGAAAAGAGTCATTACTTATCACTTGTGGCAGGTTGGAATTCTAGTGAAAAGTCATGATGATTCATATCTCGGAATATGAAACGACGAATAGAGAAGAATCGTCATGAAGGTCAAATCAGCTCAGCCGAAGACGTATAATGGTCATCTGCTATGCATTTAATGCACACAGACGGTTGCGACGAGTGAAAAATTGCCACGTCAGACTACTCAAGTGTTTCTTGGAGAAAGGAACGACGTGCAACGGGAAGAGACCGAAGATGGAGTCTCCCTCGGAATCACTCAATCGGATGAAGTGTCGAAGGTGATCTCTCTGGAAAGCGTGTGGGGTGATGCACACGAACTTTCCAAGTCCATTAGAATGGAGACCAGCCATTGTCGTCTCCGCCACTCGATAGTCGGCCTCATACTCCGAGTAGAGACCGGACTCGCACAGGATTCGGTTCCTGGGTACAAAGAGAGCTGAGACATGTTCCATGCTTTCTGAAGAGAGGATTTTTGTTTGAAGAGAAGAGAAGGTTAAGCAAAGGTGCGCTGGAAGGTGTACCAAGAGGATCTCAAGACATGCTATTTATAGACTTGGTAGAATCACATCGGGTTACTATTTCTCTCGGAATACGAACAGCCGCACAGAGAGTATAGTGGTCACATTAAGTGAAGATCTAATCGGAAATAGTAGGATAAACCGGAGATGGAGAGTGATGGATTTTATATTCAATATATCGGAGATATAAAGATTGTTGGCACTACGTGGGATTTCTTGACAGACTATAATCATTATCCGACGTCAGGTGCTCTCTCTGATGAGATCTCACTTAAATCCTAGATTTTCATTTGCTGAATCTTATCTCTCAGACGCAGGAGATATTTGAATCTCTTAAGAGGTGCATTTAATGCGCACAGACGGTGGCGACAAATTAGAACGTGCCACGTCATCAGCACTCTAGTTCTTGAGAGCGTGCGTACTCGCACGACGTGACCACTTAACCCCAGCCGTCGATTGAACTTAAAAAGGGCGCAATCTCTACCGTCGATTTTTGTCGTCTAATTAATTATTTCGCTGCATTTCGTGCTCGTCTAAGCACGACGACTCTGATATTTAAGGACCAGTGCTTAGACAAGAGCACGAAATGCAGCGGAATAATTAATCGTCACTTACACTTATGTTTTCCTTCAAAGATTATTTAAACTCAGGAATTTATTAAGGTTTCTTCACAGTTATACACTAGCAATATGATTGCTAGGTTTAAAGTCTTGTGTGTAATGAAACAGTAAATGAACACGATTTTTATAGTGGTTCGATCCAAATAGATCCACGTTCACTCCTTAGCCGAAACGCTAAGAATTCACTAACTAAGTATACAGAGTACAAGGATTCGCCTTTTCCGTTAAGTAGGCAGTGAGCTTTCGACCTGGCTACTTGACAGCTATCCTCCGATATTCTGAACTTCTCAGGTGTAGGTTCGGCTGAGTCAAGGGCACACCTTCGTAAAACTTGTCTTTCTTACTTTGGAAGTTTTATAGTTACTTCCTAACTTTTCTTCGGATGCGGCTAAACGCCCGTCTTAGTCTAGACCATTTCAGGTGTTCGACTGTTGGATTATTTCAGAAAAGAAAGGTATCCCAATGATTGAAGAATCTTAAATGCAATCAAGAATCTCTTCAATGGAGTGTGAGTAATTTAATGGGGACACTCTGGTAGTTGAAATGCTTTGAATATGTTTCGAATATTTGCTTTTCAACTGACTGCTCTCGTGCTTTTCGCTTTTGTCTTAGGAATCTCTTGAAAATAAGTTAGAGTATTGAATGAGCAGCCCTTCTCACTCTTCCGGACTTGCCTTTTTATACTTGAAGATTCAAACTTTGAATCTTTGTATCCGTTAGACACAACGGTCTCTTTGTCCGAGAGTGGTTTGTTTTTCAGCTTGCTTTCTGGCTTCGTACATTACTTTTTGACCTGCTTCTGAAAAGTTCTGTCCTTGCATGTACGGTTGTCAGAACGTTGGTATAGCGATCAGTGTTATCTGCCTTGCTCTGCTAGGTTCATTTAACACGATCTGCTAGATGAGTGTCTTTGGCGATTAGCTAGATGTTGGCAAATGCTAAGTCCTCATCGTTCTGCTAGCCACGTGCAAAGTCAAGCCTTTTCTTCCTTATGCTTCCAATTGCTATCTTTAGCGATCTGCTAGGTGTTGGCAAAAGCTAAGTCCTTAGCATTCTGCTATCACACATCTTCTAGCATATAATCTCCGTTGTCAGCAGATAGAGCTTCTAGCAAACTAGTTGATATGAAGTAGAATCGTGAGATTAACTCGGAGAAGGGACGGGAACGGGCGTGAGCCTACTGTTCGTGGGCTGTGGCGTCGATTTAATTTTAATTATGTTTGAGTTTAAGTATTTATTTCCTAGTTTATTTATTTGAGTTTTAGATTTAGATTTTCTAGATTATTTAGTTTAGATTTGAAGTTATCCAAATTATAATTGGATTTATATCCTAATTATAATTGGATTAGTTTAGATTTAAATTAGATTTGATTTAGATTTGGTTTTAGGTCTATTTAAGTTTAAGTTTTTATTATTTTTATTAAGCAATAAAATTATTATTTTGGGAGCGTTAATTCGCTAGGGCACGTCTCGTACGTGATTAGGGTTCTGCTTCTATCACTAGTCTATTACAACTCGACGCTTGGCCTATACAGGACATTACAGGATATGCTAGACTATACTAGATTTCAGCATTTGATCGACCACTCTAGTAAGGTTTGATCTAACAAAACCTTTAACAATGTGATCCTGAGGGAGATTCAGGAATAATTTCCCAACAACCGTGCTTCTTGTTTTGAAGTTGCAAGTGAAAATAGCTTCCTTACCATCAAGAATCAAAGATTTTACAAAAAATCAAATCTAACCAGCAAAGACATGAATTTCAATAGCATGGCAGAATTATGACATTTAATTAGCATAATTTGCAGCAGCATTGTAAGCTAGATTAATATTACTCATTGTGTTACAGTTATGGTTCAAAGTTGAAACAATGAAATAGTGCATGCCATCAAATAAAACACCAGAAATTCTCAGCAGACCACCTTGAAATAAATATTCCAGCAGATTAAACAAAAGATTAAAAAAACAAAATATGAAAATGAAACCGCTGCTCTCAAAGGTAAAAACACAGAAGAAAAGAATCAGGCAACTCTAAGACTTTAACAAGAAAGGGCAAAATTTACAACAGAACATTTTCTATTTTCAGTTTGAACTGTAAAAGGCTAAATAATTTCCAAGAATCATATCTATATTTATGTATATATGAATGATTGTGAAGTGAAGCAAATTTAGTGCTCCTTTTCTAAGTTGTACCTCAGCACAATATTAAATTTATACTCAATCTTTATATTAAAAATATGCAATTAAAAGTGAAAAGAAAAAAATGTAAAGGGAAATGAAAAGCATCAATCAAGACTGGACCTTTATTGAAAAGAGCATGCCAGTGAAACTCCTTTATTTCTTATTACTGATTACTGAAGCTCATGAACATGTAGTAATTTATCAACCATCAATATTTGGTGTTCAAGCCACACATTCACAGAAATATCTTCCATACCACATAAGGATTAAGCATCAATTAAAGTTGTATGACATAAGAAGGTAGACAGTATTCATTTTCATGTCAGATGTATGACATAAGAAGGCAGACAGTATTCATTTTCATGTCAGAAATCCATGGCGAGAACAAGCATACTTGAGGATTAGAGTTAGTTGCATACCTAAAAACAGAGGCAGCAACAATGATACGAAGAACAATCCCCAACAGTCCTTTAATGCCAAGGTGAAAAGCAAATGCAAACAAGAACTATCTCATTCATTCAATCGAGTAGTATAAAACCGACGGAATCCACCTATGAGAATGAAGAAAGAATCAAAACTTAGCAAAGATTTCCCTTAAACAGATTTCGAAGCTAGCAGAGTTAATAGAACATAGAAGATGGATCCAGTAATTGGATTATTCATGTTGGGTGGTTGTGGGAATCTGAACACCGCATCTGTGTAATGATAAATGCAGATGTTAAGTTTCAGAGATATTTCGCAAGGAACAATTTGGCGTATAATTGAGCAGGAAACGTAAAAAATCGGAGAAGGGATGGTAAAAATTGAAGAAATAATGGAGTTGAGAAGGAAGCTGTATTTTAAAAAGTTTTCCAGAAGATACGAGTCGATCAGGAGATAAATATACCTTGAGTGGGGGACGCCGATGGTTCGTGGGGGCGCTGGAAGTTTTCCAAACTCGGCGGCGTTCACCGTTGGCGCTTGGTTCGTGGTGGCACAGGCGAACACGACGATGGACAACAGTCTCTGCCGCGGCAAGAAGATACGGCAGGAATACGTCTCAACGACGAGGGCGGGGGGCAGGTCTCAACGGTGGGGAGGGAGATACACTGGTGGGGCAAGGAGATACACCGGCGGGCAGAGAGATGAATACAGCGGCGGGGTAGGGAGATGAATACAGCGGATACGGCGGGAACGTCTCAGCGGCGGGGGCGGGGGGCACGTCGCAACGGTTGGGAGGGAGATACACCGGCGCGGGACAGGGAGATACAGTGGCGGGAGGGAGATGAATACAGCGGCGGGAGGGAGATGAATATAGGGATATGTCGTTCGATTAAGCAATTAGGGCACATATATTTTTAAAAAAAAAGAGAGACGACGTTGCTTTACGCATCGTCTATATCAATATAGACGACGCGAGCCAACCGCGTCGTCTATATGAATATAGACGACACGTAAAGCCGCGTCGTCTATTAGCGAATACACATAACAGAGACGACGCGAAATGCCGCGTCGTCTATTAGCGCGCCCAGAATAGACTACGCGTCTCTAATTCCGCGTTGTCTTTTATGATATAGACAACATTAGTGCATTTTTGCGTTGTCTATTCGGTGTAGTCTATTAACCTTTTTCTTGTAGTGGAAACCCACCTCTTTTCTTGCAATGTAGAAAACCTTGCTCAGGAGTTCTCTCAACCTTAGTGGAATGTGTTTGTGTGTAGTTTGACACAAAGGTTTCTATTCCTATTTATAGTGGAAAAAGTATAAACATAGCTTTGCAACCTCACCATATAGGCTTGCTTAGTTGTTTGACGTATGTGTCTCATGCCTAGTCACTCTAGTCTAGGGTAGGTCTTTCTTAGTCAATAAGTACATCAATGCATGTTTGCAAAGTGTGACACATATGTGTGCTTAGTCACCCTGGTCTTGATTAGGTTTGCGTTGTCAATTGTCAGCACTTACGGCTATTATATTTTTAATAATGTTTGCTTTACTTAGCCATCTAACATGTGTACTCATTTAGAACCACTCATTTATATTAGTATTGATCTAAATGTATTTGAAGTGTGATTGAGCTTTCTTATTTATTATTTTTTAGAAGTATCTTGGTAGTAACACATGATGACCTAAACCAAAATATGATTTTCTAAGAAAATCTGGGTCATTACACCATAATGAAAAAATAAATAAAATTGGATAGCAAGATGATTATTTCTATTATAGTCTCAGATTAATTACGGAAACAACATATTAAACCATGTAGGTGACTCACTTTCCTATTTTCATGACTCAACATCTACCAAGACTCCAAGACTTAATGATGCAAAAAAATCATTTTGCTACTGTCTAATGGGGTTTCTGGTCGGATTCACCTTTTAGAATTAACATTCTCGTTATTATTCCCATACTCCCAACCTGAACTTCACATTTTGTAAGCTGACATTTGCGCATCAATAGTTCTTTTTGAGCTATAAAACTCATTATTATGCTTTCTTCTTGGTAGTAAAACTTGCGAATAGTGTGCTTGTAATTTTTCTGGATCTAGTGTTGTGCATCAAATGGGAGTTTACTTCTAATATTATTGAAGTTAAAAAGATAAGACTACATCATTGCAATCATACCTAAATTAAATAATCAATCATGTACTGTTTCAAAATCATTTATGCAGCTTTATTTTGTCTACATTTTTCCTTATGGATTTCAATCTCCAGTATTGTGCTATATGATGCATTGAATTTCAGTGAAAATATTCATATACCTTCTTTTAGTTGTGACACTTTTAATTTGTAATTTCAGCTATTGGTGGTGCTGCTGGACAGCTTCTCGAGCATAATTCGCAGGCGCTGGATGAAATTGTTGCCAACTTCTCTGCTTGCAAAGTATTTGCAGCTTTGCTAAATTCAGTATTGAACTAGCTCTTCCCATATTAGTGAATGATTTAATAAGCACTTCCTTTTTCTAACAGTTTTGGGTGGATATCAAATGTTTGCCGAGCAACTAGAGACTAGTTTAAAGCTAAAATTGACTAGCCTGTTTACTTTGCCCTACATTTCTCGGTAAATGAGTGAATATGATGGGTAACTTCAGTAGTGTCTTGTAGTGTCGAAATTTGAACTCAACATGGATGAGAATAATAGTTTTTTTTTTTTAGTCCAGTAATCGGCGAGCCTTTTTGCTTGAAAAACTAAACTTCCTTGCTTATGCATTATCATATTAGCGGAAGGGAATGCGTATTTTGTTTAGTTCTAAACAGGACCCAAAGAGCAGTTTAAATCAATTGGATTGCTTTGGATTTGGAAATGAATTAAGTAATTTATGTGGGATTTTTCTTATCATTGTATCCTTGTCTTTGCTTGCTGTCTCAAAGAATCAGCTTTTTATATGACATGGGACAAATCTACTTCCTTGAATGATTTGATACTGATGCTACCATTTTTGCCCATCTTTCATGCAGATACAAGAGAACATCACTCTGTTTTGTCGCACTCGAGATAATATTATTTCTGTGTTAAATGAGTACGTCTCTAGCAGTTTACTGCTCATTTATTTTTTTTTACAAAGCATGATTAATTTCCATTTAGTACAGAATTGCTTTTAGCTGCATTTATTGTGCTTTCTGTTATTTTTGAATGGTGAATGTTTCGTCTTCTATACAAAATCATGCAAACACGCAAAATATACGATTGTCTCGTACTAGCTAAGAAACTTTTTTATGGTTCTCCCTTGCCCATCAAACTAAACTGAAACAGCTCAAACGTTAGGGCTTTACTCTTTTCTTATCATATATTTGTATCGACATTTTGATCTGAAAACCCTTTCACGTCGTTGCAGCTTCTGAGTTGGCAAGAAAGGAAAATACTTATTTTCAAGAGATTGAAAATGAAGGATAAGGGAATAGTAATATGGGATCTTACTATTGCTTATTCACTTTATTCTCTTAGAAGATTTTTGGACTTAATGTTCATTGTAATGCTTCCGTCCTTGTTACTTTCTTGGTGTCACATAATCTCATGAGCTAAACAGCCTTGACAGGTGCTATTTCCCATCTTAAAGGAGAATTTACTTCATGGAACTTGATTTTACATTAAAAAACTATGGTTTCCTTATTTTGAGTCCATAATGTTCTGCTAAAATATAGTTTTTTACATGCAGATTATTGAGTTAATCTTTAAATCTCATTTAATAGAGTCTTAGTCAAAGTTGCTACTTTTCTTTGATATACCTTGAGTAACCCTACTGCACCTACGTGTCATAGAATGTACACTATACAAACATCGCATGTGCTGCGTTGAATTCATCTTAGAAAACCATCAGACAGGCTGCCCTTTTACTCTCTGATTGTGAATTATCGAGAATCTGAATGTGTTTTTGTGCAGCTCGAGTGATATGCCAGAATCAATGAAGCAGATGCCCCCTCTTCCTGTGAAGCTGAACGAGCAGCTGGCCAACTCCTTTCTTCCCCGAACTCCCCTACCTAAGAAATCTTGATTCACCTACCTGATCGTGAGTTGCTGCTGTGGTGAACAGTTTCCTGTGTCAGTGTTGAAAGTTCTCTGTTAGAAAGACATTTTCATTTCATGGGGTAACTGTCATTAGTATAGTAGGGCAGTTTCTGATTCTTAGTCTTGTACATTGATAAAATTCATAAAGATTGAACATTTGAAAGTGGCGTTGCTCTCTCTGGCTCTACAAAACTTCGTTTCATTTCTTTCTTCGATGACCACCTGCTACACTTGTGCATGTATATAATCACAAGCGTTCACCAATTCACCGTGGACATATATTAATGTATCTAGAGTGATGTT
Source organism: Plectranthus barbatus (assembly GCA_026898455.1). Taxonomy (NCBI): domain Eukaryota; kingdom Viridiplantae; phylum Streptophyta; class Magnoliopsida; order Lamiales; family Lamiaceae; genus Plectranthus; species Plectranthus barbatus. Next base: position 379,094 of record JAPKLW010000665.1, read on the forward strand.
GTAATATAATATAATATTGATGAAATAATAATTAACATCGATTTTATCACTAATATTGTATTATTTGTGAACGTGTTTATGATGTTCATGTGAACATTTCTATATGTAAAATGTATAATTAAATTAAACCAAAAGTCTGGAGTTGTTGTTGTGCAGCTTTAACCAACTAGTGTAACCATAAATATTAAAATCCTTACAATGCAAATAACAACAAGATACAGAAGGGAATTGTTCTCTTGTCTTGATTTTGTTCTACTTTTCAATTGCTTGGTGACTGGACCGCTGACTTTGATATTTGCTGCCGAAGTGGTATGCTACCATCACCTCAATTTTGAGAATGACTATGAATATATTTATTAGATAATTTAATTATTGATGCATGATCCCAAATATGAATTCTAAGATCTCAATCAAATATTTTGGGCTAGAAATTTTAGATATATTATAGCCTTTATTGAAAATTAATTTTTTGAATTATAAATCAATAATTAAACTATATTTGAGGTCATGAAGTGATAATACTTCATTTAGTTTTATGTTACCAATTTTTTACCTTTATGATTAAATAACTTTAAAGAATTTAATTAGTATTTATTAAGAACTATTTGAACTAAATAACTCGAAATATAATTAAAAATGTGATCTTAAATATTATAAGTAGATTTTTGTAATATAATTATGATAAAAAAAACAGTAATAATCTTACTGATCAAGCTAACACATCAATTTTAGAGCTCAAGCTAGTCGGACTAAATTATTTTCATGCTATATTTTAACCATAATTCACCTTTTGATTCCGGTTAATTGAATTAACATGTGGATAAATTAACATTCCCACATACAAAGTGTTTCACTATTATGAACGACTAGAGGAAGAACAATTATACTTGCAAGAACAGTGACATGTATATATGATTGTTGGATTACAAGAATGATATTGTTATACAATAATCACATGTATGTGTTGGGGTATTTCATATTTCATATTAGGAATTATAATAAAAATCTGAAACTTGCAATATAAAAATCAAATATGAGTGCTTCATGTGATGGATGATTCAGTTAAGAGGTCTATGTTAACACTCTGACTCTGTGAGGTGTCGCTATTCCAACTTCAATTCTACAAACCCCAAAACCCTGGCTCCTTCCACTCTCACTTCTCAATCACACTCCAGATTTCTCGTTCAATTCTGCACACAATTATTCTGTTTCACTCAGGGCAATCCTCCTTATTTTGTATTTATTTCCTCTGTGATTCCCCCCTCTTACTTTGGGCGGGATAGAAGGAGCTGAAGAAATGGTGGAGTTGGCGCTCCAGCTGACCCCGGAGGATCAGAAGCAAGCCATTAGAGACATTGCTGTCTCCGCCGAAGCCCAGACCAATGTCGGCGACACTTTCTATTTAATCACTCAGAGGTAATTTTATCTTGATTCAATTATTTTGGTGGCGGGGGCGCATTAGATCTGTGTTTGGAGGCGGCGTGTATGCTTGGCGATTTATTCTTTTTTTTTTTTTTTATTGGTGATTTTTCGGTTGTATTGTCATATGCGAGGATTCAGCTATTTGGACGCTATTTTGATGACACTGGCTTTTCTTTTGTTCATGGGTTTTCCCCCAAATTTTAGGATACCTTAATTTTTTTATTTTTTATTTTTCCGTTTAAGCTAGATGTGATTGCTTGTGGGGAGTTATGAATGCGAAGATCTGCAGCTAATTCTCCTTTTCAGAATTTGCCTTTATTATTATTTTTTTTTTGTGTGTGTGTGTGTGTGTTGAATTTGGCTGGTTTTAGGACAGAAGATACCCAGACTGAACTGTTGCAGTTAATTTTTTACTATGTGTCTCAATATGGAAAGCTTAGGATTTAGTGCTCTTGGGTACTTGATACAAATCTTTGATCCACGACTATATGATCGTATGTGTTTCTTCTATTAGTGATAATAGTGCTAACGAAAAATACTCACTATCTGATTGGTTATATGCATGAAATTTTGTGTGAGTGATTTCATTAAAACTCAATAAATGAGCCTGTTTACTTGTTAATGAGTGTTGACGAAAGCATAAGAACTTGGAGGTTGGGTGTGTTGGCCATTGACGTTGGTATATTTTTGGTTATATCTTCATACTTAAAGTTCCTTTATCCGTCTTTTCATTACCTGACTCACTAATTATGCATTTATTTTAAAACTGCAACAATATCATTTTTCTTCTCCGTCATGATATAATGTTTACCTCCAGATGGTGGCAAGACTGGCTAGAGTATGTAAATCAATCTAGCATTGTAAATGATGGATCTTCTTCTGAGCAGCACGGGCCATTCAACTCAAGTGCATTGAAGAGACCATCTTGTATTGATAATTCTGATTTAATAGATGAAGCAATATCTGAAGATTCTGCTATGGGCATCGAACTTCATGATACCTTAGTGGAAGGCACTGATTATATATTGCTTCCACAAGGAGTCTGGAACAAACTGTATTCATGGTGAGTGAGAAGTCATTTTCTTCATTTGTCTAGCATCTGTTTAATCTGTTTTATTACACAATTATCTGCTTAGTTTCTTAAAAATATTACGATGATTTCCCATGATCTATGTTTCAAAGAGATGTTTAGCTTTGTGTTATTTCTCTAGACCATATAAGTTCTCGCTAGAGCTTATTTTTGGACATTATTAATAAGACTGGCTATCTTAGAAATTCATAAATTCTACTATATTATCTTGCAAACAGATTGTTATTCACTAGATATTTGAATGCTTAACATCAAATCACTAATTAACTAAACTTGGTTTTGTAGCAAATTGTATATACTTCGAATTTTTGCATTTTGAAGAAGATCAGCGTATGAGTTGCAGAAGAATTTACATCACTTGCTTGATAGGTACGGAGGTGGTCCTGTGTTGCCCCGAAAAGTAATCAACACTGGTCTGTCTCAAACAGAACTATCGGTAGAAGTTTATCCACTGCGACTACAGTTGCATTTGATGCCGAAAGGTGATCATTCTTCTATAAGAATAAGCAAAAAGGTACCATAAATGTGTTCCCTTCTCCCTCAAAGAAAAAAAAATTACATTATACCCTGAACATTTTTTGAGTATTTTCATTTGTCAGGAATCAATTGGAGAACTTCACCGAAGAGCTTGTGAAATTTTTGATCTTACACCTAAGCAAGTAAATAGTTTACCACATACTACTTTACTTGTATGTTATTGAATTTTCTTTTCACTAAAAAGTACTTAAATTAAACTCTGTGATTTTTCAGGTATCCATTTGGGATTATTTCAGTCACCAAAAACATGCATTGATGAATGACATGGAAAAGACACTAGATGATGCAAACATTCAAATGGATCAGGATGTAGGTGGTTATATGTTTTGCCAACATATTTTTTTATGTGGTGTGCTTTTCAACCATAAGATGATATGTCTCTGCCGTGTTGAACTTCTTAAAGTAAAAATTGATGTTCTCGTGTCCACTTGGAGTTGCTTTCGGACATTTGGTTATTAACTTATGTTGCTAGATATAACATATGTACCTCTCCTTTTAGATTTGATCCTTCTTTAGGTGGTACGGTGGCATTGCATTGTTTAATTGAGCATTCATTTTCTTCTGGGCGAGTAAAGGGATACTATTGTCAGTTTATTTCTATTCCTCATTAGGAAATACTTTTCACCTGCTCGGATATTGAATTGGGTTAATAACAGGACCATGGTAGTGTGCGACTACGAGATAGCTGAGTATGTTAGGAGCTTTGTTAATGTCTTGTGTATCTTTCTTTAGAAGGACAAGCTAATGAAATTTAGGTGTAACTTACTTCCATTCTAAAGGTTCATGAGTTTTGTTTCTATATTGAACACTTTACTATTTAGAAAGCTTCAATTACCTTGTGTAAATGCTCTTGGCATTTGATGACAGTTTGTGCGTGAATTATGCAATGCCTTTTACTAGGCTTCAGCTTTGAGATTCTCTTATTTGGTCACTCTTATTCTGTTATCATAGTACATACTCTCAAGTTCAGTCTGCAGTAGCATTTCACTGGTACTACCAGATTTCAAATGATTTATAGTTTTATACCCTATTGCGTTGGCTTATTTCTTGTTTCCATGTTTTTCTTGATGTTGGGATTTTTTAGTTCCTCTTCCTTTTTAATGCTACTTCCATCTTGCTTGTTAATTGGCTTTCAGGATTCCTTTTAACCTCGATGTTCTCCTGTTTAAGTATCTTTGTGGATTTATGCATAATTGTGCTCACACATTAATGAGTATTTTTATCCATTTTAGTAACTTCTAAATGGTGTTCTTTATATCTATTACATGATGCTGGACGAGGCTTGATGTTCCATATTTCCTTGCAATGAATGAAACAGATCTTGGTTGAAGTTATAGACATTAAAACTGACGGTGGTATAAGTTCCCACCAAGAGAATGGATCGATGAATAATGGGTGTCTGACTGCTGAAACTTCACATTCAAATTTTGCAATTTCTGGAGGTTTATCTGCCAGCAAGTATTCATCAAGAAATGGTAATTCAGAATCCCACCTTCAAAACCTAAATACGGATAAGGCTTATGGATCGAATGGTGTCAGTACAAGAGGGTCTACTTGTGGTCTCACCGGACTGTTGAATCTTGGGAATACTTGTTTTATGAACAGTGCAATACAATGCCTTGTTCATACTCCAGAATTAGCTCGGTATTTTCGTGAAGATTACCATCAAGAGATAAATCGACAGAACCCTCTGGGCATGGTTGTAAGTTTCAAAACTTTGCTCAATTCATGTTGTTTCTTTTTCTGTGTATAATTAATTATGTGGGGGGAAGGTGATTGGATTTATTAAATTGCGACTGATGTCTTCTCTTGAATATGTCCGTTTTCATCCCATAAATTTATATGCAGAATTGACCTATTCAATTCATTGACTTGGTCTTTATCCCGGAAAGATCAAATCTAGGGTGTTTTTTTAATCATGAAGGTGAGCCTGATTAACTTGGGGATTCTTTTTGAGGAATAGGGATTGCAATTAACGAGCTTTTTGCATTTTTACTTCTGGTGGATTAAGGAATAAGGAAACCCACCAGCTAGACTTCTCTGTGAATAATGTTGTTGATTTTGATGGTTATTGTTTTACGAATTTAGATTTGTCATGTAGGGGGAGCTTGCGTTAGCATTTGGAGATCTACTTAGGAAATTGTGGGCACCAGGGCGATCTCCAGTTGCCCCTAGGCCGTTTAAGGCAAAGTTAGCTCGCTTTGCCCCACAATTCAGTGGATGTAGTCAACATGATTCACAGGTTAGGAGCCTTTAAATAACTCTTGGAATTAATGGTTATATTGATTGAAGAAAAGCAATGACGAGTCCTTTTCTGAACAGGAACTCCTTGCGTTTCTATTAGATGGGCTTCATGAAGATCTGAATCGTGTAAAACACAAACCATACATAAAGTCTAGAGATGCAGATGATCGACCTGATGAAGAAGTTGCGGATGAATATTGGGCAAATCATGTTGCTCGTAATGATTCAATTATCGTGGATGTGTGTCAAGTAAGTGGATGATAGAGGTTGAAAGAATAATCACGCACTTATGTGCCCTAGCGTACATACACGCTTCAAAAACAATAATTTTATTCTCTGCTGAAAATAATTAACAACTTAAGCTTAAATAGACCTAAAACCAAATCTAATTCAAATCTAAACTAATCCAATTATAATTAGAATATCAATCCAATTATAATTTGGATAACTTCAAATCTAAACTAAATAAACTCGAAAAATCTAAATCTAAAACTCAAATAAATAAACTAGGAAATAAATACTTAAACTCAAACACAATTAAAAGTAAATCGACGCCTCAGCCCACGAACAGTAGGCTCACGCCCGTTCTCGCCGAACACATGATTCCACTTCCTATTAGTGGAGCAATGTGGTTAATAAGGATTCCTGACTTTTTTTTTAATTAACTTTTTTCTTTGTTTTCGATTATAGAACATATAATTGAATGCTGTATGAGTTGGAAAATCACATTGAATCCTGTGTGAACAATTGAAGATTTTACTAGAATTTTTTGTTGTAGCTGTACGAGTCATGGTCGGTTATGCATTCGATATACTTAATTTAATGTGTTTATTCTGGATTGTTTTGTTGATACAAGGCAAGGAAATGGTAGGTCAGAAGTTTCATATTACATATTATTGCTAACCTCTCCAAAAACAGGCTCACCCCAGAGACCCCCTTGCCACCTAAGCTCCGGATAAAGGAATATAGATATTTGGTATCAGAGAAGTTAAAACCCTATTTGTTGATGGATCATTGTAGCTCTGTGGTTCTCTCATGTGTGGATCAAGTTGAATAAATATGATCATTTTTTATATTAAGATTTAAAACATACTGATGTCTACTGTCAGCTTACCACTTCAACAATATCTAACAGCATTCCTCTTCTTAATAGCACAAGTTTCTCTTGCTTGACCACACACTTGTGTCTTTGGTTGCTATTTGGCATTGGGTGATACAAAATCCAAGTTAATGCCCAACTATTCCAATGAATGTTGTAGTTGTGTAGTTTTCTTGTAGTCCTGTTTTCCAAATTTCACATGCTGCGTTTGATGCTTATCTTCAATTTGTTATTTGTCTTGCAAATCTTTGATTTCTATATTTGCTGTTGCGTGACTCTTAATTTTTTTTGGCATCATTTGTTTTGCAGGGTCAATACAAGTCGACTCTTGTATGTCCTGTATGCAATAAAGTTTCAGTCACGTTTGATCCATTTATGTATCTGTCCTTACCTCTTCAGTCCACTGCCACTCGTAGTATGACAGTAACTGTTTTCACATGTGATGGTAGTGCGCTGCCAGCAGCCTACACAGTCACTGTGCCAAAATATGGGCGTTGCAGGGATTTGATCCAAGGACTCAGTAATGCCTGTTCTCTGAATATCAGTGAGAAGCTTTTGCTTGCAGAGGTTGGTAAAGTAAATTGTATGGTGGTCTCATAGAATTTACGTATATGCATTGGCTCCTAAGTTTATTTATTTGCTGTCTCAGATAAGAGGCCACTTGATCTACCGGTTCTTGGAAGATCCAATGATATCATTATCCACAATAAAAGAAGATGATCACCTTACTGCTTACAAGATTCCAATAGCTTTGAAGAAAACAAGATTTCTCCAATTAATACACCGGCGGGAAGAACAGTATGTACACTTATTAAAATTCTCCCTCGAGGCAATTACTTTTTCTCGACAATCTATCCCGTGTAATATACCTTCTACTTTACTTGCCATTCCATAGAACTAATTCCCCCTGCCCTGTTATTTGTTTGTGCTCGCTTACAGGGGTACTGGAAATTCTCAGAGCCCTGTTGGGTGGAAGCCTTATGGATTCCCTCTTGTTTCACCAATCTCCCATGGTGATACGATCACTAGAAGTGATATACAGCGGATAGTTCTTACTATGCTCTCACCTATGTTAAGAACAAAAGGCTCAGGTGCTAAAACCACCAGCAATGTGTCAGTTGTGGCTTCGAGTGAATCTCATACAGATTCTAATAACGCTGATTCAAGAAAAGGAGACAGTGGCAGTTCTAAACCATTGTCACAGAAGCTTCCATTGCAGCTGGTCGACGAAAATAATGCTTGCATCGACTTAAGTGTTGGTGATGATCAGGTTGTTAAGTTGTCGTTGTCCTCCATGTCAATTCTTGTATTTGTTGATTGGTCCCAGAAGCTTCTGGCAAGTTATGATACCAGCCACATAGAAAATCTTGCAGAAGTTTGTAAAAATGTTCCCGTAAGCAAGAAAGCTCGAAATGAACCTCTCTCATTGTACACTTGCTTGGAAGCTTTTTTGCGTGAAGAGCCTTTAGTCCCGGAGGACATGTGGTGAGCTGTTTTCTGCCACAACTAAATTATGAATATATTTGCATGTAGAGAGGATCACAGTAGTGGCATTTCAGTCATCTTACATCTCAATTAATTCGTGTTGTTGAAGGTACTGTCCTCAGTGCAAGGAGAGACGGCAGGCGAGCAAGAAGCTAGACCTTTGGAGGCTTCCTGAAGTTCTTGTCATTCACTTGAAAAGATTCTCCTACAGCAGATCAATGAAGCATAAGCTGGACACATTTGTAAATTTCCCGATTCATGACTTTGATTTGACAGATTATGTTGCAAACAAGAACACACAGCGTCAGATGTATGAACTTTATGCCTTGACAAATCACTACGGTGGCATGGGCAGTGGGCATTATACAGCACACATCAAGGTTTGCCTGCAGTGCACTGCCCCTTCAACTCTCATTTTCTTTATTATGTCGCTGCACTTGCTGAAAGCTGAAATACTTCTCATTTGCCAGCTTATGGATGAGAACAGGTGGTATAACTTTGATGACAGCCACGTATCTGCAATGAATGAAGAAGAGGTGAAGTCAGCTGCGGCTTATGTCCTGTTCTATAAAAGGGTGAACAGTGATAGATCCTCTGCGAGTAATGGCGTCTACTCTACTGTAACAGCTACCTAATTCAGTCGGCACAATTCCTCTGTAAATTTTTAACTTCTCCAAAGATTTCACAGGAAATGAAGAGGTTGTATTTGTATACAGTTAGCAAAGGCAAGGAAGTTAGATTTAGAAAGTAATGTTGTGAGATAGATGGTGAGGCATCAGATCACCTGTTCCAATTTGTGCCCCATCTCCTGTACCACCATTAGATTATTGACATGTGGCATAATTAACAGATTCAAAATATACATAAACGTTGGTAACGTTTGTGTAACTGTTTCCCCTGATTTCTGCATCTAAAATCATGGAAAGAAATTTTATTCATATCTTTTATGTTGCAAATAAAAATTTCGATCAAAAATTTCCAACAAAAAAAAAAAAATCGATATCATTCACGTCCCAACGTTCTTCTTCTTCATTGAGTTACTCTGTGAAATATGCGGATGAAGTGGTGAGAAGAAAAGAGGTTAAGGCCGGCAAGAAGAAATAAACTATCTTCAACTGATTTTGTCTCTCTTTCATTTGTGTATATTGGGACACCGGGTAGACTGAATGACATCATGGACCAAATGGATGATACACTGGACTTTCGAAACTTGGAGGTTTGTTTAATTTGTCTGCATTATGATTAATTTTATGGTCGATTCAATTGCACACCTTTTATTCATAGGCTATATGATCGAGTTTGTATGTGCGTACATTTTTCTATCAACCTTTGTGGTGGCTATCTATTCTGAAATAATAAAACTTTGTTGCTTTATTCTCTGTTTTCTATTATCTGAAGTTCTTATTATTATTCTTTGTATTTTTTTTCCCCTTTGTTTCAATATGTTTTGGTAGTTGGTTTGATGGTATATCTGTAGATTGTGGGTGGCTAGAATGGGTTCATTTGATATTTAGTCAGATTTCTGTTGTGGCATGAAGCTGCTAGCATTCTTGCACTCCAATTCATTATTGACTTTGTGCAATAGTTAAAATATTATTTTATCTCTGCAACGAAGAAGAGAAACTATGGCTCTTTCTTTCCCTAGATTTTCATGGCTGTGGTTGGGTGGGAAAAAGAGAGAGCAAAATGGATCCTTAATGAATCCAATAAATTCATTGGGTGATTGGGGATTAGCTCTGAGGGGAGAGGGTGAAAGATTGAGGTTTCATTCTATGAAGGAAGCTGATGGAAGAGTGCCTTCTTCGAGCTCTAATCGGAATGTGAAGAAGAAATGGAGGAGTAGGGAAGAGAGGAGCAGGAGGATTGATAAAGAATATGATGTGGTTTTGGTTCCATACTCCATGAGTTTGGTTCCACTTGACCAACCACAAGCATAAGCATAAGCATAAGGAATGCATAGATGAAGAAAAACCCATATTGTCGCTTTCATAGGTTTTCACCCCATAACTTGTGATTTATTTCCATAGCTTGAAAGATGAAGAATTCCATGGACAGAAATCTTTCTTCACTGAGATCATTTCATCAATAACTGATATGAAGTTTGCAAATGATGGAAGGCATTTGTTAAGCCGTGATTTTATGAATCTGAAGGTCTTTCTGCCATTCTTATTATTTTGAACATGTGTTGTTTCTCCATTAGAATTTTGGGTTTGCACATTGGCTACTGCTGCATCATGCATTTCTAGATTGGACTTGGAAATTCTTGATTGCAAAAATTCAGAGAATTTTCACTCAAACCTAGCCTTCTGACTTTATGCCTTTCCAAATTGATAGGACCTGATCAAAATTCAAATAGTTTGCTATACATTCTGTTAATCATACACCTTCTATTGAAGTGCATATGAATTCTAGTATGTTCTCTAACTCAAGATTTTCCCGCCATACATAGTTTGCCATACATTCTGTTAATCATACACCGGTTGCTTAATCATATTGATTGCAGAAAGCCCCATGGACAAACCACATCAAGACCTCGAAGATCATTGTTGAGCAACTTAGCTAGGGGATTCTATTGGCAAGGTGACCTCTTCTGATTGCCTGTGCTGTGATCACATATGATTTCAATTCCAAGTTGCTGCATCTGGCCTGACATCCAACAACGAATCTGATTGTCTGTGCTGCTGGAAGAAGCTTGCTTATGTATCATGCCTAAATGTGGATAATAACTGTACAGACTACTCTCATAGCCAGTAAGCTCCAAGAGGTTCGTGTTTTGGTGTTGGCTGCAGGGATGTTTTGGTACAGTTAGCGGGGTGTTGGTTGGCTGATCCTTGGATGCAGCAGTTGCTTGGAAGGTGTGTTTGTGTTGCAGCTGGATGCTGCGGGGGATGTTTCAGCAGCTCGTAGGCTGCTTTTCGTGCTGCTGCTTCTTCAGCTGCTGGATGGTTGTGTGCAGGGCTGAGCAGGCTGCTGCTGCGAAGGGGATGGTGCTGCAGCCTGCTGTTTGGATTTTGCAGACGTATGGGGCTGCGGTTGGTGATTTGGAGGGCTGCAAGCTGTTGTTCTAGTAGCTGTTTTGATGCAGTTTTTTGCTGCTGTTGGGATGTGTTTGCTGCTGTTCTGGAGGGTGCAGTTTGAGTGTTATGCAGTTTTGTGTTCAGATTTGGTAGCTTTTGTGGTTACTCTTTGTTAGATAGCTGATTATAGGTGTAGCAGGCTTCTCTTGGCATGGTTTTCCTTTTTCATTGTTCCTCCCACCATTCTTGGCCATTTCAATGCTTTTGTAATTGGATTGATGAAACATGATAAATCATTCTACAGTATTTTATATATAATGCAAAACAGTATCTATATGCAAACAAAAAGTAATCTTCCCAAAAACATAGAATCAATTTGATTGATCTCAATCTTCATGGTCATTTTATATATTATGTAGTAGTAAACAAATTCTCTCCAACAGATTGGGAGTTAATTGTGAATTTAACTCGGGAAATAAATGGCATGCTAAAACCAGAGATCCACTCAAACAAGGCATCATCAAACTTGAGACATAATGATTAATGAATAAAAAAGAGAGAGGGAATAAATATTTATTTACATTACAAAATAGTCTTCTGCAAGAACACACTCCTCGCGATAAAATCACGCAATCAAGGAGATGTTCTTCTGTGTTCCAAGGTTTTGTGGCACTATGTCCCATGATTCGCTTTCCTCTGTTTCCTCTAAGAAAGGCAAAGATATCTCACGAATCATCAAATCCCTACAAAAAGGGTATTCACTAGCTATGGCATCTTCTAGCTATGACCGGATCTGGAATATTACAAGGAAGTTATTCAAGACTAGAGCATTTTTAATTCATTCAATATTAATGTAGAAAAATATCCGAGATCTTGAAAATAAAATCAAAGATACCAATTTGAATATCAAGAATTCCATTGCGCAAGAGTCGAAGGGTAAAATCGTCCAATATGTGCAGCCAGAAATTTTATTTTCTCTCTTTGTATTTGTTTTTTTTTTTTTGGAATTCTCTGGTTTTTTTCTTCACTGGCTCTGTTTTCTCATTTCTGGTCATCTTCGTGCTTTCCCGTCTAAAACCTCTCTCTCTCTCTCTCACCATTTCTTTAAGCTCCATTATCAAGGAGTCTCGCCACATGTGCAAAAAGAAGCCCTTTAGTTATTGTTAATTTCATTGCTCTGATTCAACGTGGCGATATTTCTACACAGGGTGGGTGTGTTTTCTGTGTTTATGAATCCTCTTTCGTTAAAGAATCTTTATGTCGATCACTGGAGCTCCGAAAAGATAGTCTTCATAAAAAAACAAGTGAAAATCTCAGAGCACATCATACTCAACTTTCTTTTCACTTTGTGGGTTAACTTCCGCGATTCAGCCCCAAATTTCAAACGTTTAGTGTGTGTATTGATAGTCGATAGATATATGCAAGTTTAATCCCCATTCCCTTTTGTTTTCTTGGGTTTTAGGATTTCAGCGTGTGAAGAAACAGATGAAAATTCACTGAAAGATGATAATTAACGGTAGTGAGACTTAGAATGAGCCGTTAAATCAACGTTAGTAAATATTTTTATCTTGTAAATTAATTTTGACACATGGCAATAATCTAAAGTTAATCCAAAAGTGGTATAGGAAATGGGACATAATTTGGGACAGGTGATCTGAAGCCAGATGGTGAAGGGTGATTCTAATTTAAGCCACAATATTTCTCCCTACAGTCCATTTACAAAAAATAAAATGTAATATTCTAGTTTTACCCTTATATCTTAAATTGAAAATCTTAATAAAGCCCTTATCAAATAAAATTCCATAAGATTTAGAATATTTTTTTTTTGTAAAATATAATAAAATCACGTAAGTTGCTGCATTTCATACTTTGTGAAGAGAGTGCGTTCAAAACAATAAAATTCTTCAATTGTGATGCAAAATTCACTTAATTTATATTCTCTCCGTTCTGTTAGATTAGTCCCTTTTTTCATTTTAGCTTATCCCAATGTAATGGGACGAATTGAGTAATTAATTCTACAATTCTCTTTCTTCTTCTATTCCCAACAAAGAACACGCTGGCAGCCTAATCTACCCAAGCCCGTTCATTAGTTTCAGAAGAAGCAGAAAAATTCTTCCTCCCTCTCCAAAATCTTAAATACTCATCCGTCCCTCTTAATTAGTCCCCTACCATGTGGGCACAATAACCAATGCATTAAGAGATAAATGAAATTAATATTTTATTAGAGAGTGGGAATAAACTTTCTATTTTAGGTAAGGGGACAATTATATGGGACGTACGAAAAAGGAAAGAGGGACTAATGAAGTGGGACCGAGGGAGTAATAAAGATAACAACATAATTAAATTTTAATTTTGGCGGAATAAAATATATTTTAAATCTCATGGAGACTTTATTTTAATGAACTTCTTAGTTAATGGATGTTTTATTTTAAAATTTATACATTTGAATATTATTTTTTGAAATAAGATTTTAAATTAAAATTATAAAGATAAATTTGAAATATTATATAATTTTTTATAGGGGTTATAAGAAAGAATAATGTGGTTGTGTTTAGAATCACCCGATGGTGAAACTGCCGCTATCAATCATCCTTGGGTGAATCTCCTATTAGACATGTGAGATATTTCTATGCTTTTTGATTGAGATCAAAACATTTTGATCAAAATGCATTATGTCTCACCGCCTTAAATAAAAATAGTCTCACATAAATTTTTGTCATCATAATTCTTTTGTTTTGGGATGCTAACAAAACTTTTATTTGTAAAAATTGATAACTTAACACAAACATCTTTCCTTCAACCACAAGCCCTCATTTTTCTCCATTTTGCACTTCACACAATTATTATTCGCTCACACTTGGGTTCAACAAAGTGCCCATATAAAAAATTGATGGCAATTCAACAAACTTTATTATACGTATATATTTCTATGAATTATTGTAAATTAAATATTATAATAACAATTTACCATCTATATGTTGATTTCAAAAGATTATAATTATTTATTAAGAAATACTCAAACTATTTAACTATGTAACTTGAAAGAATATGATTGTAATATTGGTAATAGATTTTGGTAATGTAAATTATTCATAAAAAGAAATAATCGGGTCAATATGTCGATCTGGGCTCAGTGCTATTGGACTTGAGCTATTTATGCTAAATTTTCTTGGGTCAACTCGTAGGTTTATAGATAAATTGAAAACCTAATACATTTTATTATTTCAAATATTTAAATTTAGACGGTAGCCTAAGCAGATTATAAGTGCTGTTAAATTAAATATATATAATTTTTTATATATAAAATCATTAACTTATTTATATAAAACATGAAAATAATAATTTGGGAAGGTCTCAGGTTAGGCACGTCTAAATGGTTTAGGCGGGTTTTATCTATAAACTCAACCCAAACCCATCTAATATACTTTAATTGTGATTAATAAACCCTATTTGGAATGAATGAACCCATTTAGGTATGGATAAAACTCAAGTTTTTGCGAATAATTTTATGCTGCTCATTGACAAACTAGGAAGTATAAACATGCAGTGTCTAGGGTGTAGGCGTAAAAAGACAATTTTTTTTTTTTAATGAAATAAAAAAACATTTTTAAATTAATGTAATTTTTTTTAAAAAATAACAATGCCCGAAAGGCCCAATATTTTATTTAGCCCCATAAGAAAAGCCCGCCCAAATAGACCAATAAATTGTAGCCTTCATATTTAGTCCGCAGCTCTAGGGTTTAAACCTCGCAGGCGGCTTTTCTTATATACTCCCTCACCCAGAGTTCTCCCTTTCTCTCGGCAGCCAAAAATGGTGAGATTTCTAGATCTTATCTCGCCTGCGCATTTTCTGTTGCATATGACCTTTTTCAGATGAAACGATGTTGAACTAGTTTATTTTCCATTCTTCGTTTTCTTTTGTGGCTTTTTATACTTTGATTTTTACTTTTTCGATATATGCGTTCTGTAGATTAGATAATCATTTAGAACTTAATCCATGCTTGGTATCACAGTATTTTTACTGGAATAACTGCTCGATATCAATTTTATGTTCCCCCTTTTCATCTCTTTTTGTAGATTTTAGTGGTCTGTGTAATCTTTAGCTGTTAGATACCTGTTTATATTCTGTCTCTTATATCGTTACATCATAGCACACATTTAATTAATTTTGATAATCTTAATTTGTGGCGTATGAGCTCTTACTGACTCATTTTTACAGGTGTTTGTTAAGGCCCAAAAGTCTAGGGCTTACTTCAAGCGGTTTCAGGTTAAATTCAAGAGAAGGAGACGTAAGTCACTTAGCTTTTTTTTTGTTTATTTTATTTGTTTAATGCTTATGAATCGGTTATATTTAATGCAGAGGGGAAAACTGACTATAGGGCTAGGATTCGGCTGATAAATCAGGACAAGAACAAGTACAATACACCCAAGTTTCGTTATGTTGTGCGATTTGTATCCTTTTGAATTACCTGTTTTCTGTAATCTTATGTTTACTCTATGAGTTTTGATTTGTGATATACTTATGCTGTTGAATGTTCTCTTTTTTAAGTATGGACTAATATGGATGCAATAAGTGTAGTACCTTAATCGAATTTTTAGACAAACAAAGATATAATTGCCCAAGTTGTATCCGCCAGCATTACTGGCGACCATGTCCTTGCTTCTGCTTATGCACACGAGCTGCCTCATTATGGCCTTGAAGTTGGCCTAACCAATTATGCTGCTGGTATTTCTTCTAACTTTATAACTTCCTAAAAACTATTTGTCTCGTCACTCTAGATATTTATGTCTACTTTTGTGATCTAGCTTACTGCACTGGACTTCTTTTGGGCCGTCGTGTGCTGAAGAAGCTTGAGCTGGATGAGGAATATGAAGGAAATGTTGAGGTAGCTTATTAGTAGTCTCTACTCTATCTTCTATCTGTGCTTTGGCTATAATTTATTATGAGTCTGTTATTTATATAAAACCTGTTCTTCTGCCTGCTTTTATGTACATGTCTATTGTTCTTTCTCTCTCAATGGCACACTAATTATGGTGTTGATTTGTATTCTATGCATGTTGTATTTACATATTAGTTTGATGCCTGGGGGGGGTTAGACTGACTGATTAGAATATTTTTCAGGCCACTGGAGAGGATTACACTGTTGAACCCGGTGACAGCAGGAGGCCTTTCCGTGCTCTCCTTGATGTTGGCCTTCTGAGAACTACAACTGGCAACCGTGTTTTTGGTGCACTCAAGGTAGATTTTTCTTTTAATTGTGATTTATTTCTCTTGCTGTTGTTTAGGCTGCATTGCATCCAGACTCAATCTTAACATACTCATGATGCAGGGAGCTCTTGATGCTGGTATCGATATTCCCCACAGTGAGAAGAGGTTTGCTGGATTCAGCAAGGATAGCAAACAACTTGATGCTGAGGTGCACCGGAAGTACATTTATGGTGGCCATATTGCTGCTTACATGAATGTAAGTCTTGATTCGTGTCCTTCTACACCATTTGTAGTCAGTGTTTTCTAACTTGTTGACTGACAACCACCCCAAATATTTAGTCCTTGATGGAGGATGAGCCCGAGAAGTACCAGACTCACTTCAGTGAATACATCAAGAGGGGTATCGAGCCAGATAACATCGAGGAATTGTACAAGAAGGTGCATGCTGCCATTCGAGCTGATCCTACACCCAAGAAGTCTGAGAAGCCACAGCCTAAGGAGCACAAGAGGTAAGGCCTTGCTCATTTAGTATTTTGCTGATCTTCTTGAGAATGAACATATGTTTGACTCATTTGTGAATTTACCTTTGTTAGATACAACCTCAAGAAGTTGACCTACGAGGAGAGGAAGAACAAGTTGATCGAGAGGTTGAATGCCCTGAATGCTGCTGCTGGAAACGACGATGATGATGAGGACGAAGATGACGAGTGAAGGACGTGACCAGAATTCCGTTTTTGTTACTTTTTTGGTTGTTTGTTTTGCTTTGATGGATCCATCCCTGTTTTGGCATTCTAGGATATCTGCTTGTTTCTCTGGCACACTTTGACTTCCAACTTCCAAGTATACATTATTATCTATTCGTCGCTGTTTTAAACGTTTAAGAAATATTCTCGTTTTTGTCACTAGGTTAAATCTCTTGTTTAAAATTTATTCTAAACTACTCTCCCTCAGTTTATTTTTCCTTTTTTGTCTGATATTATTCTACTTTCTTAAAATTATAAGTTTTATTCATTTTATTACCACCAATTATTACTTACATATTTTGGTTATGATTCTCAGTTAATAAAATGGGATAAATTGACATGGGCGAGGGACATTAATTTTGTACTTCTGAAACTTAGAAATACTTGACAATCCATGTTAATTTTTTAGTCACTCCATTAACAAATAAGTTATTGTATTATTTTGAAATGAGATTATTAATTTGGGACGGAGGGAGTATATTATATAAACGTTTTACATTTTATTTGGCAAATATATCATATTATATAAACGTTTTACTCCCTCCGTCCCGGTGAAGTAGTCCCTTTTCTTTTCGGCACGGGAATTAAGAGTTGTGAGTGTAGTGGAATTAATATTTTATTGGTGAGTGTGAAAAAGGTTGCCATTTTAGGAAAATGGGACTATTCTATGGGACAAACAAAAAAAGGAAAGTGGGACTACTTCAATGGGACGGAGGGAGTATATTTTATTTGGCAAATATATCGCGAACTCCAAAAAGTTATTCAAAATA
The DNA here is from genome assembly GCA_026898455.1 of Plectranthus barbatus. Lineage (NCBI taxonomy): Eukaryota > Viridiplantae > Streptophyta > Magnoliopsida > Lamiales > Lamiaceae > Plectranthus > Plectranthus barbatus. The sequence continues at coordinate 396,710 of JAPKLW010000665.1, forward strand.
GTGATTCTTGTTTTTTTTTTTTTTTTTTACCAATATAGTAACTAATAAAAATTAAATAGTAATATTTATATCTGCAAACATATTTTGACTGATGAAGAATAAAATGTACTACCTCCGTCCCATAACAATTATCTTGTTTGGAAATGGCACAGATATCAATGCGAGTAGAGATAGAGGAAATTAGTATTTTATTAATGAGTGTGTATAAACTTTCCATTTTAAGAAAGAAGACAATTATTTGGGACAGACCAAAAAGGAAAACAAGACAATTATTTTGGGACGGAGGGAGTAATTTACCTCATTGATTTAAAAGAAAATACTCCTTATATCCCACTCAATAATAAAGGGAAAAAAAATGAAGTTGGTGCAATACAACAGCCATTAATGTAACGCCACGTCTTACATAGAGCGAGGAAGCCAATTGAATGCACCTCGCAAGTATTTACCCACACTCCAGAATCCCGTTTCGTCAACACACGATCCCCTCCCAGTTTTTCCCTCCTTTAACGACCTGTTTGAGCTTGCTCGAAATTCTTCCATTAATCTTCACTCTCCCTCGTTCCTCGTCGCTAACCGGAATCAGTGTTTTACGGGGCGGGCGATCACTCAACAACTCTGCGGGAAAACCCTCAATTTCTGCCAGTGGTATGGGCATTAATTTATGTGAAATTGTTTTACTTTGTTGTATTATGTACAATTGAGATTAGTTGCCTAGTGCTTGAAAATGTAATTGGATGTGTATTTTGTATTTTAGGGTTGCTCGTTTTTTAATCTTGGAAATTCTTGCGAACTAGGGTTTTGCTTTTATAGTCCTTGGGTCGTGGGACTTCAGTAAAAAGACTCAAGTTATTCTGTTTTCTCGTACAGTAATCGTCTCGCTCTACGTGTGATCTAGTGGTATATGCAGTATATTTTGTGGTTTCTGTTTCGTTTTTTTTGTTATTTTTTACTTTTGAAGCTGGCAATTTATTGAATTAAAGGGCTATGCTCTATACGATATTTTTGGTTGTTTTCTTGCTTTCAATTACAATTTTTAGTGTTAAGTTTTTTGTTTGTTTCATTTGGTTTACCAGCTTTTGATAGCTCTATGTTTTCTTGTGTAATTATATGGACCGTCACTATTTAATTTACCCATTGCTTTTCCTTCGATACTCTTCCCACAAATTTCTTGTTTTATTCAGATGTTGTATAAATTTCCCTGTTATTATATTCATTACGATTGCTGTGTTGCTTTTCAATCTATTCATTGCTTTTCTATATTTTATGATGGGGTTTGTTGCTGATAGCCAGGTGAACTTAGCAAAACCAATGGTGGGGCTGATTGTTCCTTTTCTTTGTTTCAGAAAAATGATCCCTGGTTTGTAATGAGCTACGTCCATGTCAGGCGCTGATTCATGGATTCTGATTACAAGAAGTTTGGAAGAGGTAAGACTGTGCTGTCTTTGAAAATCCAGACCAATAAATGCATGATATAGCATTTTTGTTGGTTGCTTAAATTACAGACCCTTTTCTTTTTGTATATATATGCTGTGTTCAAAAGTTATGTCCCACGATTGCTTGTGTAGTTAAACTCAGACTCAGTGTTCCCTCTATTAGATGTGAGATGCCAATTCTGGATTCCTGTTGCCTACTAGAGTTATGATTCAACAAAGTGATCTAATGGTCACTATTACAATAATGAGATGACCATATCTTTATTTACTTGTAATATAGATGTGGGCCATGTAATGATGTGAGCAGAAGAGTTAAAATCTTCTAGATGGAGTGTCATGAACGCCGAAGCATGACGATCTTTTTCTTGTACTGGCTTATAGCTTGTCCTTTTAACATTTTCTATTTGTTGAATGTTCATTCTGATGATTAAAGAAATCTTGGGTGGTAAAAAGGGTGATCATTGAAGTGATTTTATCTTGGCAGACTTACATAAAGATGAAATTGATTTTTCATTTCTTAAAGTTGGAAACTGATTTTTCCTTATTTGTTAGCTTGTTTGATTATGGAGTTAATATGAAAAGGAATAATATAAAAGTGAAGAATGTCACATGTTTTATTTCCTTAGAGATGACTTGTGTGCTGACTTCATGAAACTCTGACTCAATGCATTTAGCAATGCGATTTCTTTCAATTTGTCAAAAGCATTCCTTTCATTGGTCCCGGCACTTGAGATTTTACTGTACTTTGTTAAACTTTCTGCATGTATTCATGCATGGGAAAATTAGGATTTATCGAGAGAAAAGATGAGGAAGAAAATAGGATTTGTTATTCATTCAACTCAAGTTTTTACACTGTGATTACATGTATTTATACTCATCATCTAACAGAAAAGAAGAATCTAGAAACTTGTTATAACTACCTATCGTCTAGAATGTAACTTAACAAAAATCTGTTAAATCCTAACATACTTCGTTATAATTTTCAGAAGTGTTATGTTAGCTTTTAGTTGTTATTTTCATTCGTTTGTTCTGGCTTTATCGACCATTTTTCTTTTTTTGGCCCATTCTTCAAATTAGGTCCTAGAGAACTTACAGGTGCTGTGGATCTTATAAGCCACTATAAGTTGTTACCTCACTATGATTTCTTCTGCAAGAGATCACTTCCTGTGCCAATAGCAGACACTCACTACCTTCACAATGTAGTCGGAGACACAGAAATCAGAAAAGGGGAGGGGATGCAGTTGGGTCAGCTCATTCAAGATACTTCATTATCAAGAGAAACTAATACACGCATACAACCTTTTGAGCTAAATACTCTCAGGGAAGCCTTTCAGCTGAGGGAAACAGTTCCAGTTGATCTTCCTGCTGTGAGTTTCTGTGCTCCTTTATCAATGCTTAAAGATAGATCTTTTACCATCTCAAAAAATTTAGGTTCATTATCTGGGATTTTTTAGTTTTGTCTTGTTATGTTTGCAGTCCGAGAAGGGTACTCCTACCATTGCTGGGAAGTCAAAGAATGAGTCTAAAGATAAGGAGAAGAAACGTAAAAAACATAGGGACAGAGACAAAGATAGAGACAAGGATAAAGAACACAAGAAGCACAAACATCGGCACAAAGATCGAAGCAAGGACAGGGACAAGGAGAAGAAAAAAGATAAAGGGCCCAATCATGATTCTGGAAATGACCACTCGAAAAGGCATCAAGAGAAGGTGTGCAAACTACGTATTTCCTGCTTGCTTGAATCTCACCAAAATAAAAATTAGTTTTGATGTGAAATGCAGTTGTTTTTCTTAAAATAAATTTTTAATGGCATCTATTATCATTTTTCGTATTTGTTAAAGCTTTTTATCAACATGGCTTTTCTGTTTCACAGAATCTTACAATCTGATGGTAAGACATGTAAATGTCATAGTGACTGATTTTTTTTTATTTTTTTTATTTTTATTTTTATTTTTTTTGCGTCTGCATTTTGTTTGATTTTTAATAGCGCTTATTAACTTCTTGAACTTTTGATAACCTCTTATTGATCTTGACAATTATTTTTAGAAGAGGAAGCACAATGGAGATGAGGACGGCAGTGATATTCATAAACACAAGAAAAGTAAGGTAAGAGAGGACAACTGGACCAAGTCTATCAGATTGAATTACTCCCTTGCATGATATTCTGGTTGCCATCTTTATCTACCACCGTTTTTCTTGATCATTTGTCAAACCATAAATCTAATGAATGAAATTATGCAGCACAAGAGCTCGAAGATAGATGATATAGGAGCAATAAAGGTTGCAGGCTGAGAAATGGTGGTTGGTCTTGATTTTTGTCATCAGATGTTGGAGTTGATAATCGAGGAATTATTTGCTTAGTTATTTTCAAGTCATCTAAGGTACAAAATCACTTATTAGTGGAAGCTTGTGCCCATATCTTGTTTTATTTTGCATCTTCATCTTGCCTTATCTCATTCTTTCCAGATATGCAAGCAGATTAATTTAGCTGCCTGATTAGGCCTCTTTTTCTCGACTTTATGACAGAGTGGTGAATGTTGGGGTGGGTCTCAATAGGTCCAAACAACTTAGATCACCAAATGCAGAATATCTAATTTGAAATTGTACAAAAATGGATATCTTAAAGCAGCCAAAAATAGAAAGAGACATTGTTAATATGTATCCTGCTATCATTACACTGTTGCTATGGCTCATTGTGATTGATTCTAGGATTACACGGGTGTTTTCTCCATATATCATGTTCTAAATCTATTTTATCTCAGTAATAATACTGAGGTGCCCAAGGATCACTCTAGATAATTCTCTTTTTACTACTCTGTTCATTAGAAGTCTAGAACAATGAGGAACAGCAGATAGTTATAGGTTCCCCTGCGTGCATATTCTTACATTACACCTATAAGATGTGCACTGCTTTTTACATATATTTTTATTTCTCTTTTCCAGGCAGAGCTTTATTTGGTTTACTAAAGATTGCCAAGAAGGTGAATTCACTTGCTATAGTGAATTCAAGGTAAAAAAATGTTGAAACAAACTTTTCTGTGTCATAGCAAAGCTCTCACATGTCTGTAACAATATTTAAGTAGATTTAATTCCTTTTTTTTTTTTT